>JAOEHY010014332.1:0-21196 GCA_025447955.1 Psilopsiagon aurifrons
CTTCATACGGGAGGTGCTCCAGTCCCTGATCATCCTCGTGGCCTCCTCTGGACTTGTTCCAACAGTTCCATGTCCTTCTTATGTTGAGGACACCAGAACTGCACACAATACTCCCAGTGATGTTTCAATAGGTGATACTTGAGTGTTACAATAGGGATTTAAATGCACAAAAATCATACTGCTGTTCTTTTTGATTTGGTTGGGATTTTCTTTTAATACCCCTAAAAGTTACTTCTACAAGCAGTGTGTAAAATGAGTAAATGGTACAACTGTATTGTAAGCCCCCAACGTGACTGCACTTCAGTGACTCTTCAGAGCAACATCCCAGCAACCTGTGCATCTGACATGCTGATGACTTTATTACATCAATTCAGATTTACAGGGTTTGTGGGTTTTGTTTTTTGGGGTTTTCTGGGGTGTCCTGCTTTGTTCTTAAGTGGCAATATGCCATTGCCAGGTCTGTATGAGCCTGTGAAAGTGAAGTGGTGCTGAAGCATCTGGAAGCTTCTGGAAAGTGGGGCAGCAGTGGAAGGGAATGGTCTTGGCACATGGGCTGGCATTGAGAGATGTGTCTGGAGCAGAAGGAGGCACCATGGGGTTTGCCCTGACAAGACTGAGCTGGAGCACAGGGCAAGTCCCCTACAGTGAGCAAGGTGGGAATCACCAGATGGTTTGTGTTGGAAGGGACCTTAAAGCTCATCCAGTTCCAGCCCCCTGCACACTGACCTTCAGTTCCCAATAAGAACACAAATTACAGCTAAGCTCCTTTCCAAATAGTAATTCAGATTTGTCAGGGCGAATGGCTGTGGCTAATGCCCCTCATTTACTCTAGACTTGAGGAAGAAATTCTTCGTTATGAGGGTGAAGACTGCCCAGAGAAGCTGTGGTTGCCCCATCCCTGGCAGCGTTCAGGGCCAGGTTGGACGGGGCTTGGATCAACCTGCTCTAGTGGAAGGTGTCCCTGCCTGCGGCAGGGGGTTGCAACTGGATGAGCTTTAAGGTCCCTTCCAACCCAAACCATTCTGTGATTCCATGGAAGAGTTGCTCCCAGGACCATGAGACAGACAGGGCGGCAGGAAGGCGCATTTCAGCTTTCAGGGTTTGCCACATCAGCTCCCGCTGGTGGTGTGAGAGGGATGGACACAGCTCCCATACCTGAGTGGGAGCACTCTGGTGTATGGCTGCTATTGTGCAATAGTCAGCAAGGAATACAGAAACCACAGCACCTTCATCCTTAGGCGACTGCTGCCTTTCCCATTAATCTCAGGATCAGCTTGAAACCAGTTGTTTATAAAACAATTCACTGGGTTGCCAGAGTTGCCTTTCGAGTACTTCCAAGTATTGGCAGGCTGACTATTGCTTTATACAATCTCACCACAGATGTTATGAAAACCATCTCCTGCCTCCTGTAACACCCCTGTTTAAATGTTCTTTCTCACGCTTTCTGGCTCTTCCTAAAGCCCCCAGAAACTCCTGCTTTGGCTGGTAAACTAGCAAAGCTTGGTAGGAAAGTTTGCAATGGTGAGCTGTGAGTAGAAGGGACATGTCCTAACAAGGACCAAGGCTTCAGAGTCTGGGATTTGGGAGCTATCTCTTGTTTTCTCTTTGATTTCCTTCAACATCCCAGTGATCATTAGTGAGGAGCTTGCACTTTGTTAGCAAAGAAGCCGGTTACACCAGCTTTTACGCTATGAGAAGATGCAGAGAGCACATCGCTGATCAGATGCCTATCATAAAGTTGGCAGTTCCATGCCTGGTTGTAGTGGAAACTAATTAGACTGTCTCATCTGAACAAAGCAACAGCACGAGTACGTTGTCTTCCTATTAGGCAGTGATCTTGCCTGACATAAAATGAGATGTCTGGCGATTCTTGTAATTGCATACAGCTATTTATTTTCACCACAGCGAGATTGTCTCATTCTTTAATAGGCAGCAAAATGGTAATGAGATCTTGAATTCATCACAAGCCATGCTGAGGACTCCTGTGCTTCAGTAGCAAAGAGGAGGGTAAAGCAGGAGTAGAAGAAGGAGCCTCTTTGTCTTACCCTGAAGTCAGCTGGGTAGAAAAGGGTGGTCCAATAGCTCCTGCCTTAATGGTGAAATCTCTAGGATAATCAGTTCCCATTCAACCATTTATTCTCCCAAGACAACATCCGTCATGAGCTACTGCTAGTGCCACCAGGACCTTGTGAGAACTTTGCAGTACTGCTGGCAGTTCTGTGCCATGTAAATGCAATGTCCTTAACATGTCCATCTCTGCCTGCATTGCGTGGGTCCATGCTAGAATTCAACATTGAAAATAGCTAACCATTGTCTGCAGGGAGAGGGTACAGTTGAGGGTGGTTTTGGTTTATAATATGCAGAGATGTTTCACATTAAAGATAAGAGCCAAGGACCAGTCCTAGAACCTAGGACTAGGGTTGAGAGCATGGCATGGTTCGTGATCCTAAGAGGCTTGTAGAGGGGACCAGTGGGGCTTGCTGTGTCAGGTCTAGGGTTATCCAGAATTTAGGCAGGAAGCTTTTGAAGAGCACAGTGTACAGTAATGGAGAGTTAGGCACAAGTACAGTGAAGGCTGAGGCAAAAAACCTCAGAGCTGGATTTTTCCCAGTGCTCAGGAATGGTTGAAAAATGGTGTTGATAGGATTCCTTGGCTTCAGTAACATCTTTTCATGGGAATGAAATGAGAGATGAGTTAAGAATGAAGGATGCGTAGCTGTGTGAGGAGGTTCCAGTTTAAGAAGGCTTCTGGCACTGAAATTCTTACTGATATATGGCTAAATTTCGGGTTAGCTTTGGGATGGGAAATATTTCATGGTTTAACCCCAGCTGGCAATGAAGCACCACAAAGAGCTGCTCACTGTGTCGGGATGGGGGAGAGAACTGGGAACAGTAAAAGTGAGAAAACCCATCTGTTGAGATAAACACTTTAATAGGTGAAGCAAAAGCCATGCATGCAAGCAAAGCAAATCAAGGAATTAAACTCACCACTTTCCATGGGCAGGCAGCTGTTGAAGCCATCTCCAGGAGAGCAGGGCTCCATCATGTGTAATTGTTACTTGGGAAGATGAATGCCATCACTCCAAACATCCCCCTTTTCCTTCCTCTTCCCCCAGCTTCACATGCTGAACATGGCACCTTATGGTGTGGAATATCCCTTGGGTCAGTTGGGTCCTGGCTGTGTCCCCTCCCAACTTCTTGTGCACTCCCAGCCTCCTCTGTGGGTTACTTCAAGACAAACTGCTGAGACCGTGTCTTCTAAATAACACCTTTGAATGCTGCTGTTTCCTTGTTCTGCTTCTGCAAGATGTGAGGGCATAATAAGAACTGTTTATGGACAGTCCTTCTTTTTCCAAAAGCAAAGCCTAACCCCAGCTGTACCTCCAGTGTTCAAGGTAGTTTGATGCTCTAGCCTTAGTCATAAGTAAAGCGCAGGCTAGGAGCCTTAGCTGCAATAGTTCTTGTGCAAATTTCTGGGATCCATCAACAAAAGGAGCTCCCAGTTACTTGCTATCTGTAATCCTAACTCCAATCAAAGGCTGCTGAGGCACTGTGTCCCTGAAAGCAATCATGGCTTGGAGGAGCCTTCTGGCATGCAGTCCCAGCATTCTTTCAGAAGCCTATGTGTGAGAGACTGACTGAAATGCTTTGATGCTTGCATCACGGGAAAAAGAAGTATAAATCCAACCTTAGCACTGAAATTGGCCTCTCTGCAAGCTCAGCAGGAGCCACTGGGGCTCGGCCATAACATCATCGTTCTATCTGAAACCTCCTAGTATTGCAGGAAAAGCTGTTTATTGCTACCTCCTAATGCTAGTTTAAACCGTAGTGTGCTAAAGACCAATGGTCTTCAAGTGACAGTAGTTCATAGGATGTCACTGGTGTTTACCCTTTGAGATATGCCTGTTAGTGCAACTTGGTGTTGAGTAATTTTACTCTTAACTCTATCTTCTAGTAAGAGCACAGAGTCATAAGGCTGTGGGACCTTAAAGAGAACTGATGGTGATTTGGTACCAGAGCCAAGGCCAAGACATGGGCTGTGATTAAGATCTACTGTTCTGTTCTGCCTTGCCTTGCCTACAGAACAAGAATCAGGGCTGATTCCAAGAAAGGCCAATGGATGTTTAAGTTCCTGTCAAGACAGTTTGAGTGTGAAGTAAGGGTTGGGCAGCATTGGGGAGAGCTGGGGAATAAAAGGGGGTTTAGTGATCTATTCATAAAATAGAATCACAGAATGATTTGTGTTGGAAAGGACCATAAGATCATCTGATTCCAGCCCCCTGCCATGGGCAGGAACACCTCACACTGGACCAGGTTGCCCAAGGCTCTGTCCAACCTAGCTTTGAACATTCAAACACAGGGATGGAGCCTTTACCACTTCTTTGGGCAACCTGTTGTTCAGGGTTTGTAATAGTAAGAGAAAAGCTGGTGAAGGTTTTGGCAAATGCATGAGGCTTAATGTGGCAAGTGGTTCCTGGACCAAGTTTAAAGCTGGAATGAAGACAGAATGATTAGGGAGGGACTTGTCAGCGAGCTCTGTAGGATGTGGTGTTCAGATGATGACTTGGACCAGAGCTACCCTTGAGAGGACAGCCAGCAATATAGTCCCCATGAGACCTTCTTTGTGCTGACATGAGCCTGAATATTCTCTTTCCATAAACTTCATAGTATTCAGTTCCAGAAGGACCAAGATCTCAACTGAGCTCTGCACTCTTAGCACCTCATCCTAGAATCCCACACATTTCTCATCTCATATTTAACTAGTAAAGAGCCCTTCTTGCCTGCTCCTACATAATTCCCATGAAACGCTCACCAGAGCAAAGCTTGTCATGATCTAAGTTTCCACCTCAGCCTCCAGCTGATCTGGTCTTTGTGTGGAAATCACACCAGAACAGCTTAGATGGGGAGCTGCAGAGTCATCAGCTGCTTTTCTTGCTGTCACCGTTGCCCCACAGTTGGGACTTGAAGCTGTTCTTTTATGAGTCACAAAAGGTATCAAAGCACTGGTTCTACTCCTTGGAAATCAAAGAGGATATCACACTAGGTAATAGCTCACAGATGTGTTTGATCTTATGATCTTGCCTCATTCCAATGATATTTTGGGATAAATCGGTTTTCTGGGTTTTAGAATGTCATTGAATTGTCTTTTAGCACTTTTTCTCCTTTCAGAAACTTCACTCCTTTCCTCGCCTCCCCCTGCCCTCATCCTTCTCAAAATAGGGGCTTGAAGAAAAAGGAGTGTGAAGGCAGTGTTGTTCTATGGGATAAAATATCCCATTTTATCCCATATTTAGTTGCAGAACTAGCAGCTTGAGATGTGCTGAGCTCTTAAAAATCCAGGGAGTGGGGCGCTTTGGCAGGAATCTCTTTTTCTCATCCCTTGAAGGTCTCAGACTTCATCAGGCATTGGAAAAGGGAATGAATTTGGAAGGCCTTTGAGGAAGTCGCTTTGATAAGAAGGGGGCTCACGTTCCTGTGATCTGTATGAGGATTTCTTTCTTGGAAGCAGCTCCTCAGGCCCATGTGCCAGGCAGCCTTGTCGTCTTAGTGCGCTAATGCTCCTTTCCAAAGTGCTCCAAAGGGGGGTGTTTTGGTTTAAGGGAAAGAGAAGGAGAAAGGAGTTTCCCCTGTGCTTGCCAAGGTAAGAGGCGAGCCTCCTCTGAAGCTACTGCCAGCCCCTATTACCCTTGAGTACTTCTTGTCGTCACCTGCTATTACCAGAGAGTTTATGAATTTCCTCGATGGCTCATTTCAAGCTAAAGTGTCCATGTTCCTTCTAAAGCCTGCTGCTTCCCGGCTCCATCCCAAATGCAAGGGCATGGAAGGGATTCTCATCCCTCATACTTTAGCCATAAGCTCTCAGCATACTACATTCGGTGCTGCCACGAGCTTCATCCAAGGGATGCGGGGTGCCTCTCAGCAAGAGGAGATCAGAAGCTGGTTTAATTGGGACATCCAAAGATGTGGACTTAATGAGGCAATTTGTTCATCTCACCCGGGAATAGAGGGAATCACTGCAAATAGCTAATAGAAGCTTTTATGAGAACAGTTAAGTGTCTGCTGCCACTTCTTGTCCTTTCCCACGCCAGGTTGGAGCTCTTCAGACTGCTTTCAACTGTTGCCAGGCTTCTTTATCCTTTACAAGTGCTGCTCCATCACCCTTTCACAACAGCCTTGTGCCACATTCTTCTACTTGGCTGTCTCCTCAAGGGGACTGTGCGTTTCCCATAGAGGAGAGCTGCAAACAACTGGTTTGGGTCAGATACCTCATCTAAAGGTGAAGTGATTCCCGAACTCTTCTCATGCCAGAAAAAGAGATTTTGCTTTCTTTTTCTCATTTCTTTCTGGTAATAATCTGCAATTACTTTTATTTTTTGCTTGAAAGAAACAATATTTTTGTTTCTTGTTGAAACACCTGCAACTTTTATGGTGAAAATGAATAAAATCTGAAATTAAAAGAAGGAAGGGGCTGTGCAGTGAAGACATTGCTCTTTGTCTCAAAACAACTCAATTTCTTCTCTAGCCCCTATGCTCTATGTAATACACCTTCCCCTTCCCCCTCTGTGAAGATTTATAGGCTTCCTTCCTGGCTGCTCGCCTTCCCTCCATTGGAAAAGAATAAATCCAGCAATAAATAGATTCACAGTTCTAAGGCTATAAATTTCTAAATTCAGTTGCCAAAACTAATTCATCATTTGGACATAGGCACAAAATCCGATAAGATATGGACCTGCAGAAATTGGTTCATTCTATGGGTCTTTATTATTTAATGCATTTATTCCATTGGGAAAATATCCTACCAAAGCCAAAACTTTGGTGGGTCATTTCCCAACTGACATTCCCATTGTGTTATCAGAGGTGTTACCTGCCACGTCCCAATGGGACAGCAGTGGGGTTGTTTGGGAGCATTGTTCCGTTGCTTTGTACTGAGTTCAAGTCTCAGTACTGAATATATCAATTTGAAATGTGTTTTTGCTCCATCTTCATGTACAGCGATATAGAATTCCCCAGGTCCTGGGTAAGTAGTCAGCTGCCTTTTAAATCAAGTATACAAATATTTGTGATAAATGACGTATTCATATAAACTCATTCTTCTAATAGGTGCTCCCTAAATTAACTTACATTACCAGAGGAATATGCTGGTACACATATTTGTATTCCTGCTGTTCTGTAATGACTTTTCAGGAATTTTAGAGAATTTTAAGTCTCCAAGTCTATCAAACTTAGGAAATTGTTTTTCCAAATTCTTTTAATTCAACATATACATGAGTGCAATTTACAGAATAACTTCTTATTTATGTATTTTATGTCAATAATATAATTTTGAGATACAGTATAAGTACCCTGTGGCATGCAGTCTCTTGCTGTATTTAGAATCATGGAATGGTTTGGGTTGTAAGGGACCTTAAGGCTCATCCAGTTCCAACTCTTTGCCACGGGCAGGGATACCTTTCACCAGAGCAGGTTGCTCCAAGCCCTGTCCAACTTGTCCTTGAACACTGCCAGGGATGGGGCAGCCACAGCTTCTCTGGGCACCCTGTGCCAGCGCCTCAGCACCCTCACAGTCAGTTTGATTTCTTTTCTGCTAATAACATTTTGCTTCCTTACTTCTGGTCTGACAGACCTGATGGGTCCACTCTTCAGCAACCTCTCATCCTGTGGCACCCCTCGGATTTATCTAAATGAGGAGGCATTTCCTTTCATGCTTAGGGAGCTTTTGTGTAAATTGGTAAACCAAAATAGGTCCCTTGGGGTCTGACTCCAGTGTTAGTGGGGAGAGAGGTGGAGGTAGGGGTGAGAAAGGAAGGAACCATAAAAATTCAAAGAACCATTGAAGAACCTGCTTTTAATAGCCAAGATTTCCCCATAATGAGCTTCATCTCTAACTATGGCAATACCTGAGAGGCCTGAACTGATAGCCTGGTCTCAGTTGAAAACCTAATCTGAACTGGGAGTTGAGCCAGCCCTTCAGTAGCTGCCGAAGAGAGACTCAGATTGCAGATTAAAGGCACCGCTACAGGGTCATTCATATCTCTATCCATTGCCTGTGGAATCTGAGCATGGCAGCTCCATCATACTTATTTACCCTGCCCTTTGATTAAGCTCAAACTTAGCTGATTCTTTCGAGTTTCAACTTGAGTAAGATCTGGAGTGTCTCTTTGGCTGCACTCATCACAAACATATTGGGGTATAGACCACATCTGTGGTGGTGATGGGGGAGGAAAAATGGGATGTGGAAACTTCTTTCTTCACTCCACCCTCTGTCACCAATCCATCTCCATGCTTAACATTTGTGATCTGAAGAATCTGTTCTCCAGGCCTCATTTCTGGCTCACTCTGTTAAGTTATTCCATTTAGGAGGCCTTGCCAAAAGCGGTTGATGCTAGAATGAGGGAGAAGTCTAATGGCTTTCAGCTCCGGTATTCACATTAAACCCCTGCCATAGAGCTGACATTAAGTGAAGTGACTGCTGAACTGGACTGTTCTCATCTCATCCAGCAGAACCTGCTCTTACTGAGGTGTCACATCCTTCCCACAGTGGCAATGCATGCCGTGAAACTGTTGAAGATCTGCAGATCTTCCCTATTTACAGGATTGTCTGGCAAATGCTTTTGCTTGGCTGACTGTAGTAGAGATGTACTGCTTGCACTTCACTAACAGGTCCCAGCTTACATTTGGGGTTTTTTCTGTTTTATTTTGCACTGTAATTGGCTTGAATCTAGGAACCTTGGGTAAAACATCGATCGTGATGTCTGCGATGCCTAACACCACGCAGGAAAGGGTGTTTGAAGCACTATCAAATAACAGTTGTGTGGAGACTCCAGAATTCCTTGCTGAAAGTTGTCTGTTGGTTAAAACTGGAGAAATCTGTTAGAAACCCATGAGAATTCATTGCTTGGAAGCAGAGGATGAGGTGGGGAATAGGTCACATAAGCACTGCTAATGTCTCAGTTCCCTAACTCTTGAAAGCTTAGGCACTCGTAGTGGAAATCTAAGGGGCAGCTTCAGTTTCCCACTTAAGTTGGGAGCAGTGGATGGCTCTGCCATGCCACTGCTCTCCTTATCACCAAGGTGAGCACAGAGTCAGCACATGATGGTGAAAGAGAGATGAATGTTACAGCTTTTGTAGGTTCTAGAAATGCCACTAGTTCAGAAACACAATGTGAATTCCTACCTGCCTCAACTATTAATCACATTTCATAGAAACATAGAATGGATTTGATTGGAAAGGAACTTCAGATCACCCAATTCCAACCCCCTGCCATGGGCAGGGACACTTTCTACTGGAGCAGGCTGCTCTAAGCCCCATCCAACTGGGCCTTGAACACCACCAGTGATGGAGCATTACCATTTCTTTTGGCACCCTGTGCCAGCGCCTCACCACCTTCACAGTAAAGAACTTCTTCCTTATACCCAACCTGAACTTCCCCTGTTTCAGTTTAAGCCCATCACCCCTTGTCCTATCGCTATAGTCCCTGATGAAGTTCCTTTCCCACTGTGCATTACAGTAGCTATCTGAGCATCTGAGGTCTGGAAATTGCACTCTTCCTTGCAACCCCATGACCAAGGAGAGCAATTCTGCTGCTCTGGTAGGGTCTAAGTCTATTCTCCTGGCTGCTGACCCTTGAAAGGGCAGAAAAGTCAAGCTTTCTTTCTGAGATCCTTAGCAGACCACAGTTCTGATTAGTTGTGGCTGGATGCGAATGCCAGACTTCGTTAGCAATCTCATCATTTCCAAATTCCCCAAGAGCCAAGCAAGGATAAAAAGAGCATCTACCAAATAGGGACAATAATCAACATGTAGGCTGCTGGCAACAACATGCAGAATGAGGTACATCCTGGTGCTGCTCCCTAATATTCCCTATTAACAGCCCACAGGCATCCTGGGGAAGGAAATACAACAGACCAAAGGCCAGGGAACAGACAAAACAGGAAAGGGACAAGCACTCAAGACCCCTTGCAAATGAATCTGATTTATTTAAATGCATCCCACCTTCAGTCAGAAGCTTTATCAAGTGCCCTCCTGACCCTCTGTGCTTTAAGCCTGTTTGCCCTGTATGTTGCCTACCTTTAAGTGCTGCATCAGTGTTTGTAACCATCCCATTTTATCACAACTACTTGTTCTTTGATTAAACCCTTATCTCATGGCCTTTCAATTGAGCCAGATGAATTTCACTTGGCCTCCTGTAACTATTTCTTATTTCTGCTCTCAGTGAGTTAGGGAATGGAGGAGTTTGCCTTCTTTTTGTCATTTCTCTAACTCCTTCCAAGCAGCTGGAATTTACTTTAATGAAGTTCATTTCAATAGAGCCTGGAGCCATAATACATGAGGCTGTGATCTCTGAAGAGCTCATAAATTAAGTAGGGTCAGCTCTGGTCGATGCATGCATAGGAGACCTCCAAGGACACCCTGTGTGCTGCTCAGCCTGCCAAGGATATAGCAACTGCCAGACTCTCTCTGCCCAGTAGTCTGTCTCTTTTAGTATGTGATCTCTAGCCAAATGCTTCAGAGAAGGATACGTGATCCCTGCGTTGGGCCAGTTATTCTTGACTGATCATAATATCCTTCTAGACCTTGGTGGCATGAAGCTGTTGGTCTGCTGTCTCATGTGGGCAAGGTTAGTTGGGGGGCACTATGATCTGTCTGCTTATACAATGCCTGGACCACTCTCCAACACTGAAGCCAAAGGGGCTGTTGTAGGTTGCTCTGTGATCAGACTCATTTAAACTTCACTGCCTGTCCCAAAAGATGAACACAGCACAGAGATATCTTGACTTCACGGGGGGTAATGGGTTTAAACTTTAAGAGGGGAAGTCAGGTTAGATGTAAGGAAGAAGTTCTTTACTGTGAGGGTAGTGAGGCACTGGAGCAGGTTACCCAAAGAAGTGGTAAATGCTCCATCCTGGCAGTGTTCAAGGCCAGGTTGGACAGAGCCTTGGGCCACATGGTCTAGTGTGAAGCATCCCTGCCTACGGCAGGGGGTTGGAACTGGATGTTCATAAGGTCCTTTCCAACCCAAACCGTTCTGTGTTTCTATGAAGTAGCCAGCTTGAACATACCCTTTGTCATTTCCCCCCTGAAGCTAGTTAAGTGTGTTTGTAAAAGATATATGGTCTTGCATCAAGACTCCAAAAGATGGTGACCTCCACAGCTATGCTGTTGTAGTTTCAGCTGCCCAGAAATTACATCTTATTTAAATAAGACAGAATTTGTCTTGTTGAACTTCCAACTACTTGCTCACATTGTGACTTTAAAAGCTGAAATGCCTGCCTGCTTGCCTCCTGCTCCTATTCAGTGCTTCTCTATGTGTAAAAGCCTGTACTCAGCAATTATGTCACCTCTAAAACTTCCCTTCTGTAAGTTGAATGAATTGAAGAGCCTTACTTTTGAAGTCTGATTTTCCAGTCCCTGTAGCCCCTACTACAGATAGCCCCACTTGGTGATAAAGCCCATGTGCTTTGTATTCCAGAAGTGCGTTTTTAATTCAATTTACAATAAAATCCACTGATTAACAGTAAAACATTCCTTTAGGCCATGTTTGACAACAGGTTTCCTTCATCAGTGAACCTGCTAATTTATCCTTTCGCCTCCCAAGTCAAGGAGGAAAGAAAATACTAAGCATTTTGCATGTAGTAAATGTCAATTGCTTTCCTACTGCCTTGACCTTGACTTGGTGGTTGAAGTCCACTATGAGACCATGGTCTCTGTTTTCTGCAACAACTCAATGTGGAAAGGGTATCCCTCAAAGAGCAGGAAGGTCTCCAGATCAGTAACACTCAAAAGCTGTACTGTGACCTTCCCACTGTAGAGGGATGTACCGAGCTCAAGAGAATCCCTCTTCCCTTCTTTTATAGCCTCTGCTGGTGTTGAGTGAGATAGGACTATTTGTTTTCCTTCTCTTGTTTTTCTGGCCCCTTTTCCTCTTGCCATAATGTGATACTTCACCAGCCATGGAATCAGGGCTATTATTCACTGAAAGACTGAATTCTTAGCACTGCTCTGCTTCCCACTTCTCCTTCTTGATGGCACTTTTTTTTTCTTTGCATAGTTTCAGGATTATTTCAACACTTTGAAAGCAGAAGCAGCAAGTTAGAGCCAAACACTGTTAGAGCAGGCATTAGGTGGGCTTTTTCCACTGACAAAACTGCAAATGTTTCTTGTTTCTGACCAAGGGTTCTTTTGTGACTCCCTTACGGTTATTTCTTCATTGTAGGGTGAAGAAGCTGCTATCAGCCTGCACTGCTAAGTGTTCCAGTTTTTACTGGTTTGAATGTGAAACACATCAATAGCAGCTTCTACATAACAGTCAGGCAGATGCTAATCTTCAAGTCTCACTTGACTTTGAGTGTGTGGGGAATCTGAATCCAAGTCTCTAAAGGGGCTGTGACAAAACACAGCGTTAACTGGTGTTGCCAGTTAGCTTCATCATCTTCCGAGTGTCTGCGTGTGCCACCACCTGAGTGATGTCGTTTGCATGGTGTGTTAAATATTCTGGGTCTGAATATCAGTGCTGATGCATTCTCCTGAGGTTTTGGTTGAGCAAAGGCAAGGATTCAGCCAGATGGTTTTGCTTGTAGCTGACTGGATTTGCTCTGTGAGGGCTGTGTTTTATTTTCTTCTTGCAACAAAGATGATGCACTTTAGCATTCACCCTGTGTCTTGGCTATGGTTTTTCTTAGGTTCAGTTTCCAGGGCCTAATGTACATGCCTGTATATCCAATACCTCTTGCATTTTGCTCTGTCAATATTAGGAGGCTGCTCCTTAAGTTTCCAAGGCAGCTTTATCTGATTTCAGGTATGCTACAGGAGCCCCCTTTGTAGCTATTAGATGCCATGGATGACTGAATTGAAGTGGCAGAGACTGTTATGCCACTTAAATGGTTGATGTAGGAGAAAGGTATACTTAATGTAGTCAAACCAAATGGAGAGTGAGAGGAAATTGAATCAGGAGTTCTAAACATGTAATGAAAAGGAAACTTCAAGTATGTTTTTTTTCTTTCTCTATTGCAGAACCAAATGTAATTCTGTAATAACCTGTGATGTGTGAATGGGTGTGGATGTGGGAGTCTGCGTTCCAGAGTGTCTCCATAATGTGCTACAGATCTTCTCCGTTTGCTTGACATCGTATTCAGTTCTTCTGCTGAGCCAGTAAATAGTGATCTGTGTATTGCTTTTCAGGCCATGGTAATATCATAGAATCATAGAATAGTTAGAGTTGGAAAAGACCTTAAGATCTTCCATTTCCAACGCCCCTGCCATGGGGAGGGACACCTCACACTAAACCATGTCACCCAAGGCTCTGTCCAACCTGGCCTTGAACACCACCAGCGATGGAGCATTCACAACTTCATCCTCAATCATTGTGCGCTGCTTGATAGAAGTGTAGCATCTACTGGTTCATGTCCCTGCTCACTGCAAGGGGGTTGGCCTATAGATGACCTTTGAAAGTCTCTTCCAACCCAAACTGCTCTATGATTCTATGACTCTATGACTTGAGATTTAGCCCCTTACAGAACAGCCCTCTCTGACACCCTGCATCTAACAAAGCTATGAGTGAGATGTGCAGGGCATTCCTAACTTGTACTACTAAAACCTTTACTGTGTCACATATCACAGTGTGTTCTTGGAATGCATCAGAAAGGTTAAATGCTTGATTTGGAATACTAATCACCTCCTTTCTATAAAGCCAAGACCTCTTGGTACTATTAATTTAGCTGTTCAAGGTTCAAAGGAAAGGAAGAGCCTACATAACAGATATGGGAAGGCTTTTAAAAGACAAGATAGGCTTTTCATACCTAATAGCACAACTTCAAAGTCCACCAGCTAGCACTAGTAGCACAAGATTTATTCCAGAACAGTTTTATGTGCTAATGTGTTTTGTTTAATCTGTGGTATTGTTTAAACGTATTAGGTTATGGAAAGCTAGTTAACAGCATCCCCAGCCTCCATGGATTAATGAACTATAGAGTTCATTTATAGAGTTCCAAACCACACAATAAGTACAGTGTCTCACTTTGCTCTGGACATGTGTCATGGGATTCTGCACCACAGGGTGCTTTCAAATAGGACATCTTCATAGTTTTTATTTCCAGTCTAATCAGTGGCACTTCAACTGTCTTGCACTCCATCTGAAAGAAGCCTCTACCACAGTTCCTGCAAGCAACAGGAAATACTTCCATGTGTGCTGGGCTGAGATTATTTTACCACGGCCATTAGGAAAGTATTTTCCAGCTGCTCCCTTATTATTTGACCAAAGAGACTGAAAACAGGCCAGAATAAAAGCCTCTTACAGGCCACCGGAGGAGATACAAGGTGGCCATGTGAGGAGGGATTTTCTGGTTGTGACTCCTTTTCTGGCTTCCAAAGCCCTTGCCATATTCTGCATTCCACCTAATCCCACAGATTCAGATACTAGGACCACTGGGACAACCTGTGAGTCCTTTTGCAGTCAGCAAATGGAGCAGGTTGCTGGCTGGCAATCACTGACTCCTCATTTCCAAGAGATTCTCTTGGCTGTAAAGAGTTCCCAATACCGTGACTGGACTTTGCTTGCAGTAACAGGTCCTGACTTCCAAGATCAAGCCAATATAGAAGGAAGAGCACACCAACCAAACTGACTCCAAGCTTCCCAACATGTGAGTATCCTAAACTGTGGCAAAACCTCATCTATGCATCTTGAAGTCTCCACAATCACTTCTTTGCGTCGCCTTCCAGGGCAGAACAGACAGGAACTAAATGAGACAGCAATCAGCCTGTATGCTTCATTAGTGCAATTTCTCTTGAGTAACCTGTTGCTTCTAGGCATAGATGTAAGCTGCTGTGTGTGACATCCATATCATAGACATTAGAAATAAAGGAGAGGAAAAGGTCTTCTTTTTCTGTATGATATCTCATTGATTCCCCTTTGGTCATTGGGGATTGTCCTCTACAGTCAAAACAGGCCTGGGGAAAGTACTGATGGGATCTCAAAGACAGGATTTCTGATTCTGTAGCCCCTCCATGCAGCAGAAACTGAGTGAGATGTTCTGGGTGAATGCAATTAGAAGGTCCATGCTTGTGTCCACAAGGAAGGCCCAAATGCCAAGAATGTGAGCTTGGGAGAAGTTTTAGACACCCTACAGAAGCTGTATAGGACTAGCAACTCAAGAAGCAGTTAGAATTAGGATCAATGAATCAGCTCAGTTGGAAAAGACCTTTAAGATCATCAAGTTCAACCTTTACCCCAGCATTGACAAGGCCACCACTAATCCACGTCACTGAGGACCTCACACACATGGTTTGTGAACACTTCCAGGGATGGTGCATCCATCAAGTGCATCACTGAAGAAGAAAAGTTACTATGTAGTGAGTACTGCATTTGTGTAACGTTGCCAACAGAGCCATAGTAAGATATCCAGACACTTGGGATAGATACCTCCCAGTTCACCAAACCCACTTGTCTTACTGTATCTGCACTCCTGGGCAGCAGAAGTCCGCAGAGCATGAACATGTATGTTCCCTACTTCATGCCTCCTCGCCCTTGCAATATAGACCTGCATATCAAAGGCCTTTGGAATTTCTTTGCCTTTTCCCTGTTCCTTTTGAGAAGAACTGAACTTTGCCCAATGGCTGCAGTGGGGACACAGCTATTTTCTAACTTATATTCTGATAACGTCTCTCTTAGCCATTGGGACCACTTAAGAGAGGGATTATCTACCTGTGAGCCACTATTTCACATGTTTTAAAAGAGAACTCGTATCATTAAAAGGATTTTACCATGTCATGTTCTGGTCCCCATCTACAGAACAACCACACCAGGCTTTGCCATCTTCAAGTCCAGTGATCTGTGATCAAAGCAGCTCTGCTCCTCTAAATTAGCTCCACTCAGCTGATGTTCAGAAGAGTCTAGTTCAGTCAGTCAAACTACATTTGGACACAGTGGGTAGCACAGCAGCTCCTGACTCAAATGGAACTGTATTCTAATGTAGTCTACATATCCACCTATTACTACCAGCAATGGCTAAACCTATAATATGATGTAAATTGCTCCACTGCTTTTCTTATCTAGTTCCTTTATTCCTAACCACATTTTAAAAAGTCTCTTAAATTTTGATCCTACTTTCAGGGAATTACCTGCATTGTCATAAGTAGCTGCTGAAAACTCAAGGGGAAGCTTAATCAAAGCTGTCATTTAGAAACCAATGGAATATGAGTGATGGCTTTGTTTCCCCTGGGGATGGGGAAGAGTTAACAACTTCAAGATAGTAAAACATTGGTTGTAAATGGGGATTGATCATTCTTTCTCGATAGGTATTTGAGGGGAGGACTTTAAGAGGCTTCTAAGTAGCGATTTGGAAGGTATTAACTAGTGGTTAATACTTTATAGCAGTGCTAGAGGGCACTGTACTGTTGAAGGTAGTGTTTATGGATCAGATATAATAGCTAGGAGCTAGACAGTTTAATGGCTTGAGATTCCTTTGCACTGTTTGTTACAGAGACATGTTCATCCTGACAGTGCTGTAACTCATAATAATTGCACTCTTCCTGTCTTAGACATTCCTTGTTGTCCTGACCCTTTGGACTCCTTTCTTTCTGAAGATGGACAAGAAAACATAAACTGCTGCCATTTTGGGTGGAAAATCATTCCACATGCAGTTTTGCACTGCTGCAAATGCCTGCATGGTGTTCAGGCATCACGAAGACTATACTGGCTGAAGGGATATTAGCATTTGCTTGTGTAAGTACAAATGTGGGCAGCAGAGCTCCATAAAACTGATCTCCTATCCAGTTAGATCAGCTTTACAGTTGATAGATAAGGATGAAATGTACTTGCAATTGCTGTCAGTTCCGATAAGCAGAACTTAAGAACCTCTTTACAGAATGCCTTCTAACACTGTCACAAACCTGGTGGCCATGCCTATGACTTTAAACACTTCTCGCCTTGTGCACTTCAGTGTTTTTCTGGGGAATACTGCTTGTTTCATCTCTGCTGCCAGACTTTCAAGTTGAAAATAAGAACTAGTGTTAGTATCTGAAAAATTCATTCCTTGTCAACAAAGTCTTTACTCTGCGAATGTTTAATTCATAGTTTTTTCATTAAAATGATGTTTCATGAACAAAACTCTCATACGTTTGACTAAAATATCGTAAGTTTGGTTTTGAATCAGAATTCCATTTCGAAGTTAAAAGCTAATTTTCACTTGTGAAAATTGGTTTTGATTTTTTATTCTCACTTTTGTATCACCTGTTTTTGAAAACATTTGTAATTATGAAATTTCCTACGAGTATTTAATTTCTTAAGGTTTCAAACCCCCATGCTTTCACTTAGAAATGGCTCTTAAAGTAACCTGACCAGTTCTCTTTTTGAAGTTCAATCAGTGTTTATAATGTAAGTTCTTCCTGTATATACAAAATGTGAGGAAAATGAAGTTATTGCTGTTTCTGGCTGATTCCATTACCCAAAATATCAGTCGCAGACTGTGATATCATAACAGCAAGCGAGTCTTGAATAATGAAGAGTCTGTGCTTTTACATGGTCCCCATTAGAAATCCTTGTGGTTGACAGATCCATGAAATCTGCTATCCACAAGATCTGTTCCAATGGGCAAAAGTGCCTTGGGAAAGTGCTTCCTGGCAGCATTTAGGTTGTAGGTTTGGACTTGGGTCACTCCCCAAGTGCAATGAAGGGACAGCACGCAAGTGATGGTCATGGAGGCTCAACACTGTGAGGGCAGGCACCAACAGTAATGCTGCTATAGAAATAACAATAGATTTTATTGCAGTTTTCCTTTTTCTTCTCTAAATTTTGGAAATTAGCTCTGAAGAAGGATCCTATTGGACACCTGAGCTCTCTCCAGTGGCTTTTCCGACCCTACAGAACATGGTTTCTTTCCCCACCTTGCATAGCCCTGCCTGCAAATCCCATCTCACACATTCCCAGGTGCCTCCTTCCAGGGCAATTTCTGCTTGGCACTGAAATGCTGTTTTTCCTGCTTCCCCTCCCATCCTCCAGCTCATGTTCTAGCAGCTGCAAGGTGGGCTGATCCCTCTTGGAAAAACACCCCAGCTTATGGCTCTCCATGCTGCTCTGCATCCCATGCTGCTTTTCAATTCCTTCCCTTTCCTTTCTTACCACAGCTTCCCTTTTCACTCCTCTGCTGCTACCTTATATAGTTCTTTCTCATTTTAATCTCTCTTCCCCCCAGCCCAGCCTAATGGCTTGAAGACGTCAGAATCATGCAGGAAATTATTCCAAGCCCTAGGAATTCTTCTGAGAAGCAGATGGGAATTTTTGACTTATTGGGGTTTTCTGGGGAGATACTTTATGAGTGTGCTGGGTTTGTTTAAAATGGCAGGAAAGTGAGGAAAACTCTAGTGCTGTCTGAGTGGAGAAGTTCAGATTTGATATAAGGAGGAAGTTCTTTACTATGAGAGTGCTGAGGCACTGGAATGGGTTGCCCAAAGAAGTGGTAAATGCTCCATCCCTGGCAGTGCTCAAGGCCAGGTTGGATAGAGCCTTGAGTGACATGGTCTAGTGTGAGGTGTCCCTGCCCATGGCAGAGGATGGAACTGGATGGTCTTAGGGTCCTTTCCAACCCAAACCATTCTATGATTCTATGGCAGTCACCTGGGAAGTAGAAAAGGAACTTGAAGCTGGATTTGCAACAATTCAGGAAGTTTCTTCCAGTCCATATGAATGTCCCTCTCCAAAATAAGAGACATTTCCAAGATGTCCATACAGTAGTAAATGTTTTCCTTACTAGCTGTTGCACATCTGTGATTAGTTTGTAAGGGTTTAATTTTGATCTTAGCGCCTCATCCTACAGTATGCTGAAGTATTTGAGGTTTGCTTGGGTATTTTTGTTTTGTTTTTAGACTAAGATCCTTATGCACAAAATCTTTATGGTAGGAGATCTCATCATTCTGTGTTGCAGTAGATGTCACAGTCATGGGTGCTACAAGATCTTGTAAAGCTGCACAACTACTGCACTAAGATATCAAAGGCTGTTCATAAGAAAGCCTCAGGTGACAGTGACTGCAAATTCTTTCCATTAACAGATACATGCTCCTGCTTTTCTGGCTTATTCAGTTCCCTCAGTTGCATGCTCCTGGGTGCCATTTCTGATCTATGCTTTAGCCATCTTTCAATGTAGATTAATCGTGGGATGGTGGCCAGCACACAGGGAAGCAGCATAATGGCTGAAAGCGGGAAATAGCCAATTAAAGGATCAAAGTCAGGGAAATTAAGCAGGGAGAGGAAAGAGCACAAATCGGGTGGGGTTGGGAAGAGCCGGATAATGGCATCCCTCAGGGGAGACACCAGAGGAGGAAATGGGACTGGAATCAAAGAAGCAGAAGGCAAAATGCAACTGCTATCTCTTGCAGGGGTTGTCTAAGAAGGGAGAGAAGCAGGACAGGAAGAAAGGGGGAAAACTGTGTAATGCACACGGTGACTTTGAAAGCTGTTTAGCTACTGCTCCACTGCTCTCTTCCTCCTTGCTGCTTGTGCCTGGGTCCGTCCTTCCTCTACTTCCTTAAAAGCCCTATCATCTGACCTCTACTTCTGAAGCAATGCTTACTAATATCCTTACTAACACACTCCCACTTTTGACAAGCAAAGCTTTGGTTTTAATGCCTTCACTACACATAGTTTGGGCTCCTGTTTAATTAAACCAGGTGTTTTTAACTTAGTGCAGCATGGCAGTGAGAATATTCATGTTTTGGAGCAGCAGGAACCTACACTTTGCTTAAGTCAACATGAAGCGACTTGAACAGCACTGAAATAGGGCATTCCAAAGAAAAGATTGTCCTTCCTTTGGGTTCAAACTGAAAGAGGGAAGTTCAGGTTAGCTCTAAGGCAGAATTTCTTCACTGTGAGGGTGGTGAGGCACTGGAAGGGGTTGCTCAAGGAAGTTGTAAATGCTCCATCAATGGCAGTGTTCAAGGCCAGGTTGGACAGGGCCTTGGGTGACATGGTCTGATGTGAGGCGTCCCATGGCAGGGGGTTGAAACTGGATGGTCTTAAGGTCCTTTCCAACCTTCAGTATTCTGTATGATTCTATGTGATTCCCACTTGGGTTTTGCTGAGCCTTTTTTCTTCTTAAGAATGAGCTCATGTTGTACATAGACGAAAGTTACCCAAGAGACACTTTGGTTGTAATAGGGTTTTTTTTTATGGAAAATGAGTTGTTGACAAAACAGGGAAAATACTGAAATGTTTGTTTGGGTTGACTTTTTTCCTCCTGAATCATTTTAAATGGCAATATGCAAAGCAAAGTAATTTTTCTTGTATGTCACACTGTTTCATTAAGGCACTAACAGAAGACACTTGATCTAGAAATTAAGATAAGTTGCTTCAATCAGTACTAAGTAGCAGGTGCCCTTAGTGATTAAATGTAATAGAGTATTTCCATTATTCTATTAAGCTTTATGTCAGCAGTTGTCATAGTTCCTCTCATGTCCTGAAACACTTGAAAACATGTTCAGAACAACATTTCAGAACAACAAGAACCTTGGAGTCAATGTGTTCTTAAAGTGAGGAACAAGAGGAATATAAGGATTTCCACTTCATAGAAAATGTGTAAATCTGTGTTTGTACTGCAGCAGATTAAAAAACAGGATTTGAAATATTTTGTTTTCCTGTGAAAGATAAAGTATTAAGTTTGACAGTACAATGTATTGCTGACAGAGTGTAGGTGTTATTCTGCTTAAGTATTTACTATATTACATAATACTATACTGTAATATGAAGAACATAAAAGAACTTTTCTGCTGAATAGTATGTTCTTTCCCTGCTCTTTGGTGCTTCTCATATGTATTGAGGATGTTGGGAGAAAAAACCCACACACTGAACCCGTCACACATTAAACTGATTTATTATAGAATCAAGGAATCATAGAGTTGTTTAGGTTGCAAAAGCCCTTTAAGCTCCTCCAGTCCAACCATTCCCCAGCACTGCCAAGGACACCACTAACCCATGGCACTGAGGGCCTCGTCTACACGGTGTGTGACCACTTGCAGGAATGGTGACTCCAGCACTGCCCTGGGCAGTTCCAATGCTGAGCACCCTTTGGGGAAGGAATTGTTCCTCATCTCCATATAAACCTCCCCTGGTGCAGCTTGAGCCTGTTTCCTCTTATCCCATCCCTTGTTCCTTGGAGCAGAGCTCAGCCCCCTCCTGGCTCCATCCTCCTCTCAGGCAGTTGTAGGCAGCGA
>JAOEHY010014335.1:0-25785 GCA_025447955.1 Psilopsiagon aurifrons
TTAGATTGGATATGAGGAAGAAGTTCTTTACTGTGAGGGTGGTGAGGCACTGGAATGGGTTGCCCAAGGAAGTTGTGGATGCTCCATCCCTGGTGGTGTTCAAGGCCAGGCTGGACAAAGCCTTGAGTGACATGGTTTAGTGAGAGGTGTCCCTGCCCATGGCAGGGAGCTGGAACTTGATGATCTTAAGGTCCTTTCCAGCCCTAAGTATTCTGTGATTCTATGATACTTCAACCTGTCGGTCCCTCCAAGTTTTGAGATATTATACTTGCTATTCATATGGCAACAAAGTTATAAAAGCTAAAGAAAAGCAAGGATATTAAAAGGCAGTGGCATAACAAAAGATATGATTTATTCTAACACTGTTCTAAGCTTCTAACCAAAACCAATCAGAACAAAATGTAGCAGGCATGGCAATTAGCATTGGAAAGATGGGCTGGTCAGCCTCTGTGTGACTAAACAGAAGGGACCACCAGGTCATAAACGCTTCCTCCTGAGCAGGCAAATCTAACTGCAGCGCATCTCAGAAAGTGTGTGCCAGTTGGACAGAGCCTGGCCATTCATGATATATACCCTGAGGTCCTGCTCCTGTACTGTGCTCAGTCTCAGAAGTAAAGCCAATTGCCCTGCATTCACACCAAAGGGAGGGACTGGATTCTTGTTTGGTGGTAATAGTTGATATGACAGGCCCTGGTTGTACTGACAGTTCCCCTGCATAAATCTGAGTGAGTGTTAGAGCCCATGTTAGCATGCAGACAGATGGAAACCAAAAGCACACTTAGTCAAAACTGGTTTCTACTGACCTTTCCAACAGTCAAAAAGCTGCAGGTCCTTTTTCCAGGGAACCTCTTTACTTTGAAGCCCTATTGGGGAAAATATTAGCTGCAAATGAAGGCAAATGCTGACACAGGCAGTTAAAACAATGACAGCCAAAGGCACTTCAGCTGACACAAGACATTAGAATGAAGCTACTCCATGTGCTCTGGCCCAAGCTACTTGGTCACTTTTAGTCCAGGACAATGTTTATGTGAAATGTTTCTGTAGCAGATATTAAACCCAGAATTACCTGGCAGAAGCCCTTGTTAACAGTTTGCTCCTGCAGTGGGGTAGGAACAGGAGAGGGAGGTGACTTTGTGTTTGCAGGGGACCAATGGTAATTACAGTCCTTTGTACAGTGGCCTTCCAGGGACAGCAGGGACAACTTAACTCTAGCTCCAGACATCTAAACTTGGGCCCACCACTGGCACCCACCGTCATTTGGAATGCTGTAGGGCATCTGAAACAGCTATGAGGCCTGACAGATGTGACACACACTCTTAAGGAAGATGTGCTCCTCCACAGCCACAGCTGGATGCCAGGCGGACTGCCCTGGGGCATCTAAAACAGTGCTGCATGCTTACGTGTGGGCTGGTACATCACGCAGAGAACAGCTCACCCGAAACAGGTATCAGCTATAGGTTTCCTGACTATACGGACTAGATATTTGTTGTTGCACCAAGAGTTCAGACCCCATTTCATGTGTAGACACCTGTACTAAGTCATTGGGTCCGGAACTGCACCTCCTTCTGATCCCTGTGTAGCGCGAGGCAGAATGAATATCTGGTTTCTAGGGATCCACGCTGCTGGGTTGGTTCTTGCTGTCCCAGATTCACTAGTGAATTTGGCAAGCCTGAATTATTTCCAAAGGTGAGATGTCTATAGAAAAAGCATCTTTACTCTTACTGTGCTGTTGCTTCCCACTGACAGGTGTTAACAATACTCCCCATTCAAATCAGATATGAGGAAAAAGCCTCAGTGTCTACACAGTGTCCAGCACTGTGGTGTTGAGGCACTTCTGTGCCTCATAGTAAGCCCCCAGCAACATCCCAGGGTGGTGACACAAGTGCTATGAGAAGAACATTTGTACAACACAATGACAACAGCCTCTTCTCTTACTTTCCCTGTTGCAAGACTACCTTTCCTCACCAAACATGGTGATCCATACACACCTCTTAATGAGAAAATCCTTCTGCCATACTTCAGGGCCACAAATCGAAAGTAATCCCGCCACAGCAGTTCAAAGAGGACCCTAAAACACAAAGGCACGTCTGTATCGCACTGTGGGTCAGATAAAATCACTGAATTGAGATTTTGCTTCCACAGCACCCATCATTAACACCGTGAGGGAGGTTTATTCACCATGAGCAATTTCCCGTAGCTTCCCATGATACCAGTTCTTGCCCCAAGCCTGCTCATCCAGCTTACACCTGGATAACGACAGTGAAAGCAAACTTTGCATGAATCACTTGGGAAGCTTTCCTTAACTTGGCACACGAGAAGGATTTCAGGAAACTGCTTCTCATCCATCCCTACTGAGATGTTCTCCAAAGAGGAGGGTGAGGACCAGATTCAGCTTCACACTTCCGCATGCTCAAGCATGTCAGCACATTCCCAAGAGACTTGTGTTGATTTAAGCAGTAACCTTTGTAAGGGACTTAAAAGGTACCTTTCAAAACTGGCTTTATGGTGGCTAGCTCATGAGATCAGCTGCTAGGCCCACAGAAAATAGCTTTATATAAAAAGAGCTGCTTATAAAATGATGGTACCTCAGTGTCTGAGACCTGCTTCAGCTCTCTGGCATATTGGAAATCTGCTCAGCTGATGCTTAGGCTTAAAAGATCTTTCTGGGAAATCTGATTACAAAACAGGACACTGTCCAAATGCTAAAACTAATGTCATGATACTGAGGGTCAGCCAGTCCCTCATGTGCAGCCACCACGACCTGTACTTCACTGCAGAATCGACTGCAGTGCCTGGGAGCTTGACAGTTTATTTTTTAATGATTATTTATCACTTTAAAATGCTCAGATCACCCTGACACCCCTGCTCAGGCTGGCTGGCCATTAGACAGAAACACAGGAGTGTGTTCACTGCTTGAAGTCTTTCCTCTCTTACTTGTCTTTGAAGAAAGAAATTAAAACCAAATAGTATACACTTCAGCAGGCAAAAGGTTGGTATTTTGTTTGTCATTTGAATTTTAATGAAATTCAGTATTTTGGCCAGAATTGTTGGCAATGTTCTGGCTGTTCTTCATCAACCACTGTGCTGCGTGACATGTTGCAAATGTAGCAAACCAATATGAAAACAAAGTTTGCATAGACTTTCTGGTTTGGCTTTTTCCCATCCAGACGTACTGTTAGGCCAGGCTCTAACATGAACCTGATTCTCCATGAAAGCTCCCTAGCAGGCTTTAATTCAGTGTGACTTAATTCAGAGTGCATGAGTGAGTTCAAGGCCAGCCATGTGATGGATGCACCAACCTCAGCTATCCCCCTGACTCCTCCAGGACAACCTGCAGGCAGACAGGCAGGCAGTGGTGAGGTGAGGAAGAGCATGGGTGACAAGTCAGGATACATGAAGGCTGTTTCCCAGTCCCCTTCTCTCCTTTGCTATGGGCTGTGGTTGCGGTCAGGCAGCCCAGCAAGCACAGGGACATTTGCTGGACTGGGGCTGGAGGTCCTTCTGACACCACAAGATTTGTACAAGTCACAGAGCTTTTTGGGTCAAACCCTGCTCATATCCTTGGCATGAGAAACCCTTTGGCTTTTATTCGTAAATGATTTGTAAATCATTCTTCTGCCTTCTCATCTAGCCCACATCTGCAATACAGAGAGGGATGGTGCTGATTTACGTTTCTAAAAATCATGAACCACAATTTCCAAGCAATATTAATGGCAACTAGCATTAATAATCTTTACTTATAAAGTACCTAAAGCCTCTGGATGTCAAAGACAAACGAATAGATCACAGAATCATAGAATGGTTTGGATGGTTTGGGTTGGAAAGGACTTTAAGATCATTCAGTTCCAATCCCTCTGCTATGGGCTTCACACTAGACCAGGTTGCCCAAGGCTCTGTCCATCCCGGCCTTGAACACTGCCAGGGATGGAGCATTTACCGCTTCTTTGGGCAGCCTGTTCCAGTGCCTCACCACCCTCACAGTAAAGAGCTTCTTCCTAATATCTAACCTGAACTTACCCTGTTTAAGTTTAAACTCATTCCCCCTTGTCCTGTCACAACAGTCCCTGATGAAGAATCCCTCTCTGGTATCCTTGTAGACCCCTTCAGATACCGGAAGGCTGCTATGAGGTCTCTACACAGCCTTCTCTTCTCCAGGCTGAACAGCCCCAACTTTCTCCGTCTAGATTTGCAGATGCTCCAGCCCCCTGATCGTCCTTGTGGCCCTCCATACTGAAACAGGCCTGCAACAAACCCAGAGGAACCAGACAGCAGGCACAGGAAAAACAAACATTAATTTAGAAGAAAGTTAACAAATCACTCCACGCCGGTTTCCCTTTCAGAGGAAACAAGCCACACTGATCATGCACGGACATACCAGTATGTGCTCTGATTTGCTGTTCTCTCTTTTTCGTACTTCTTGATTTGCTCATAGATGTACCGAGGTGAAATGCAGCCCAGCGCCAGCCTGCAAGCATAAGAATGATGCTTTCAGTCCTGAATGTGATGCAGGACTGACAGCTTGATATCTGCATAGGGGCAGTTTTGTGTCTGTGTTGTCCACAAAGTTTTGCCTGGTTTGCAGTCCTGCCACTGCCTTCCCAAACTACTTCAGTTAAGTTGTGAAGAAGTCATACAAGAGACTTGCTGAAAATCTCAGGAAGGGCAGGAAAACTAGGGAATCAAACTCAGATTTGTCATTTCAATCCTCTGGGCTCCTTTCATTTGTTCCAAATTGGTGCTGTGGAAGACAGGAAAGGGCTTGTAGACTCCAACCCCATTGCAAAGGATGATAAGGAACAACTTTTAGTGTGATTTTCCTAGAAATGTGTTTTACTGCAATTTCCTACTAGGGCTCGTGGAAACATCTGACGTCCTAATGAATTTTGGAAAACAGGAAGAAAGGGCCTGAAGAGTTTTTCCTGAATTCTTGACCAGCTCTAATGCTCAGAAACAGCCGGTATGAGATGTGAACGACTGGCTGCAATCTGGAACAGTCTGATTTCAGTTATCTGACAGAGGAACACTATGGGGCAGGCAGATCAGGACTGTCTGCTCTGGGCAAATGTCCAGCTTGGAAAACCTCGAGCAGAGACCACAAACTGAACTTCTGCAGTGCCAGTGGTCAGAGATGCCAAAGTGCCAGCAGGTGGAGCCATCCACTGCACCCATTAAAGCACAACGACAGTTGAAAATAAGAGAAACTGGCCTGTAACAGCCTCAGAAAATTGTTTCATATCACGATTCTGTCAGGAAAACACTCCAGATACTCTCTGCATTAGGCAGAACTGGGTTCTGCTGGTACAGCTTCAGTCTGGAAGTAACTCTGCCCCTGCCTTCCAGCACTGGAGACTAAACCCCCTGATCAGAAATCATCACGTTTACCCACCTAAGAGATTCTTCTGCAATAGGACAAATCAGAAGTGTCTCTTCACCCCACAGAAAAAGGGAATGGTAGTGAGGTGAGGTGACTTGCCCCACAGCATTCAGCAAACCAGGGCTGGATCAAGTTCTGCTACAACCCTGTCAAAATGCTTAAGTTTTGCTTCTTTCCTGTCTGCTCTCAGCCACCCCTGAGACACAGCACAGAGCAAAGACAAACAGAAGTGGTGTGCCCTGTCCACATCACTGCTCCCAGCACACTGGGCTCTTGGCACAATATCCTTCATCAGTTCCTAATTGCAGGAATGTTCCCAGGGAAATGCTGCCTGGAAACACACCAAAGAACAGCTCCGGGGCTGCCCCAGCAAAAAGGGCAAAATGAATCACAATGAGACCCCTACTCATGCCCGGTGAGCACTCAGCAGTCAGCCAACATCAGTCTGACATGGGAGCAGAGAAGGAGCTTCCAGCCTCACAACAAAAATCCTTACCATGGTGAAAATTTGGTTGAGTAATCCATTCCCACCAGTCCATTCCGACTCTCCTTGTAAGATGCAACCAGGTTCTGTGCAAGCAAAAGAACAAACAGTTTCAATACTTCATATGCAATCTGGCAGCACTGGGGATAGGGCAATCTGGCAGCACTGGGCTCCCTCTCACGGCTGCCTGCAAGGATTACAGAGCTGCCAAATGACTGCCTCCAGTGCACAGGAATGAATCAGGACAGCAGTTTTCATAACAGCTCTGGAATGTACGTCACAAGCTATGCTCCCTGCTTCAGCTTGTAGCGCATTGCTTTCTACAAGCACTATGAAGCTGACTGTGCTGCTCCCTGCACATACCTGCCTGACTGTGGATCAATAATACACTTACAAGCACCAGCGGGACTGGCAGCTGGGTTCCTTGTCCATGTGGCTGCTTGTTTGAGTCTGAGAACCACAGCCTCTGACAGTACCCAACACTCGGCTGCAGGAATCCTGATGGCTCTTGGTTTTGGGCCACCTACATCTTCCATTTTCTGAGCACTTCACTCACAATGCAGGGAATATAGGGAGGTCTGAACGCTCCTTGATCCCCTTCGCTGCGCAGGTTCCAACTGCTAAAGGGCTGCTCTAGTTCACTGGGGAGCATAACAAACCAGAAGATTGCATAACAAACCAGAAGATTTTCCAGCACTGATTCTATTAATGCTTGACCAAGAGTAGAAGTTATGCATGCACGTAGTTTTGACTGGGATAGAGTTAGTTTTCTTCATAGTAGCTGGTATGGGGTTGTGATTTGGATCTGTGCTGGAAACAGAGTTGATAACACAGAGATGTTTTAGTTACTGCTGAGCAGTGCTTACACAGGGCCAAGGCCTTTTCTGCTCCTCACCCCACCAGTGTGCAGGCTGGGGGTGCACAAGGGGTTGGAAGGGGACACAGCCAGGACAGCTGACCCCAACTGACCCAAGGGATATGCCATACTGCATGAAGTCACGCTCAGCATATAAAACTGGGAAAGAAGGAAGGGGAGACATCGGGAGTGACTGCATTTGTTTTCCCAAGTCATCGTTAGGTGTGATGGAGCCCTACTCTCCTGGAGATGGCTGCAAACCTACCTGCCAATTGGAAGTGGTGAATGAATTTCTGGGGTTTTCTGTGCATGCAGCTTTTGCTCTACTTATTCAACTGTCTTTATCCTAAGCCATGAGTTTTCCTACTTCTACCCTTCCAATTCTTTCCCTCATCCTACCAGTGGGGAGCAAATGAACAGCTGTGTGGGGCTGAGCTGGCCACTGGAGTTCAACTAGGACAATGTTCCCCAACAGCAAAGGAATACAGGAGCTTCTGTAGCACAGATGAAAGAACCCCCTGGGGGTTGTCCCAGTGATCCACTGAGCACAGAGCACTTCTTAAGCCATCTCAGCTGAGGAGATGCTACTCTCTTTACCCACAAAGCTGTGTAGGGTCTGATGCTGTTGGAAATCTGTCTTTGTCTAAATTCACACAACGCAAATCTAAGGCAGTTCCTCAAACTAGACCAGAAAAAGGTTCAAAAATGGTCAGGATGCACAGACAAAATGCAGTCAGCAGCAGTTTCACCCCACCAAAGCGAGGGAGTGAGAAGTAACTGTAATTACTGAGTGTAAATTTTTAAATCAGGCTACTAGGAACTTCCTTACTGTTTTTAACTGCGTGCAATAGCTTGGGTTGGTTGTTCGTCACCCCAGCTGCAGCTGCAGCCCTTCAGGCCACTTCTCACTCCTCAAAAATGGAGGAACTACATTGCTGATGACGTAGGACAGGAGAGTAGAAAGGAAAAATCAAGGTAAAGGAGCTAAAAAATCATCCCAATTCCAAAAAGTTGATGTAAAAAAAGACTTTAAGATGGATGGCCACTAAGCCAGGTTCATACGTATTTGGCTGACATTCCCAGTTCCTGGATGACTTCTTTTTGATTTAGTTTGTCTCTCTGAAGACTGAAATACTGCTAATTCCCTCCTTTGTAAAGTGTTATACAGGAGCTAAGGAAATATTGTTAGGAAGTGAAATTGCAGCCTCACCCACTTGCACAGCCGTATGTACAAGGGGGAGGATGTAGACAAGGAAATGTAACGGTTACCGTGTCCCAAAAATAATACTGCAGTCTCATTAAAGCCTGGGTCTCTCCTCCACTGGCAGGGAAGGCTGTTCGTGGATCAGTGTCAGGATCTGCCACAGAAAACACCACATCTTGTTACCCCCTTGGAAAGCAGCTCAAAAGTAGGGAGTTCAGAATCTAGGGATGCTCAGCTCTTCTTGGTCTTCTTTTAAAACAAAGGGACACATGAAACATACTAACAATTAATGACTAAGAGGATGTTTGCCACCCAGCTAGAGGGCAGCTCCTCCAAGCAGGGAATTTACCTTGATTTATAGTTAACAGAGGCTTAGTTACAGTTCGAAGAGCAACCACTGCCTTTGGGAGGCCTCCATGTTTTGATTCTCAGTAAGAAACACCTTTAAGTAGGATTCCAAGGGTGCAACTTTCTTACCCTTATGCCCCAAATCCTCCATTGTAGGGATACACCCTTCTTCCACCCCTGGAGCCAGAGGCTGTAGCTGATCTGCCATCTGCAGGGTTGGCCGGACCTTTGCCTCAGATTCCACGGCTTTTCGAAAATGGGTGTAGACATCAGGCAACCTGCACACATCACAGCACAGTCACATCTCCCTGGGCAGGATGACTACCCTGGGCCCAGCAGACAGCACCTCATGGCTTCCTCAGATGGATGGTTAGTTTTCTGGCAGCACTCTCCTGAGGGTTTGTTGTACCTTGCCTGAAACAATTGAGGTAATGCCCCTGGGGCTAGCAACCATCAGGAGTTCAGTCCTTCACCCAGTTTCCTTCTGCTTCTGATGCAAATGTTGCCTTTTCAATTTAAGATGTGTCCTAATGGGGCAACCTATGAGGGTCACGTTTATCTCACCTAAATTCTGATTACCCACTGCTAACCTCAATGCAAAAATTTGCATCTTCTTGCTGCTTTTCAGTCAATAGAGAGAAACAGGCATTTTTATGGACTGACTCTTCTGTCCTACATTGTATGTTTTCTATAGGACACCATGAATCACTCAACTCCATCAACTACATCATAAGTGACTATTGAGGGAGCCATGAAGAGTCCACAAGCAAAGGGATACCTTCATAGGCAGCTGCCTTTAGCTAGACGGGGTAACAGAGTGATCCAGTCCAATATCACATGGACTCTGGGCACTGCAGACTGAGTATCCAAACTGTGGTGATCAAGGGACAAAGAGAAACCAGTCCCTCAATAAATGGTCAAACAAACCACTCGACCTTATGCATATTGAAGTGTAAACCCTACTAGTACAGAGGGACAAATGTGTCCCTTCCCCTTGGAGTGTATGTGCATGGCAGCACTCTTCCATAAATGCAGATGGGATAATGAGTAGGACCGGATGACTAAGACCCCTTCTGAGCAGTTCACTGGAGTGAGAAACAAATGAGACAGTGGAAGAGCAAGTGACACCATGGAGCAGCCCACCTGGCAATAGGTCTGAAAGGAAGGTCATCCCGATGATACAGCGTGGATGCCCAGAATGTGTGAACCTTCACCCCGTGCTGACTACACACCTGGCACAGCTCCTTCTCCACATCCAGCTCCTCCTGTGTGGCCTAGGGAGAACAAAATGCAGTGAGGCCATCTCGTTTTAGAAAGGTGCAGAAGACAATCTCCAAGCCTTTCCCTCTGCCAAACACAAAGCATGTTTTCACTATCCATTAGTAGAGCCAGCGCTGGAATAAGGAACTCCTTGATGTAGAATGTTGCAGATGTTTTAAGTTTGCATGGGCTGGAAAGGTGACTAGACAAATATACGCAAAAGAAATCCACTGAGGGTTACTGAATATAAGGACAGCATTGCTATTTCAAGAAATCCTTGAACCACGGATTCTTGGAGGCTGGGAGGGTATTCAGGGAAAGTATCTTTACAGATTAGGCCTGCTCCTGGGCATCTGTAATTAGTCACTGTCAAGAAGAAGGTTATGGAGTGAGATGAGGCCCTGTCTGATCCTCTGTGGCTGTTCTTAGAGCTGTATGGTATCAGGCACTATGAGAGGTGAGGGTTGTCAAGTTACATGGGTCATAGGCCTGACAGCAGGGATACTTGCAATGCAGGTCACAGCAATTCCTGCATTAGGCCCTTCTGAAGTCCAGCGTCTGCTGAGTGCATCTAAGTACATACTTCTACATACATACATGTACATACATATGTGTGCGTGTGTGTGCACAAAGCCTACAGATCTGGTGGTTTGGATCCAGAGCCCTCCACTGAACTTGGCAGGCTCGAGATCAAATAGCTCAGTGAAGAGACATCAATGACACACCAACCCCATTGACAGTGCAGGACTGGACTCGTCTTTTGTTCTTCAACACACACTGGCGGGCAACTGTCTAAGTATGGGTGCTGTCAACTGTGGGCCTTTTCTATGCTCAATACAATACGCCTCCTGGCAGCTAGCTCCCTGTGCAAGGAAGGTGCCAGGAAAAGGCAGCTTGATGCAAACAGGTAGAGAAATGGACTCAGCTGACCTAAAATGCCAGTTGCCAGAAACTCTTCTTCCTCAAGACATCACTTGCAAGCAATCAGTCACAAATACCTGCTGTCATACAGCAAGGACTCCCACGCAGACACCTACAACATCCCCATCCTAAGAGCTAGCCACTTTCCCCAAGGTTAACATACCACAGACAAGAAAGGCTCTGAACACACAGGTTCTGCATCACCATTTGGTTGTGGAAGAAACCTCCACAACCTGATTTTATCTTTTAACAGTGTCACTCAAGTATTTCCCTTACCTCTTCATGGAAAACCACAGCAGTGACAGAGCCCAGCTGAGTAATCAGATCACGGATCACATCTTCCGGCTTCCCCTTCCTCACAACAAGGGTACTGCAGATACGAAATATTGCCCTGAATTAGGTTTGATGTTACTGGTATTTGTGTATACAGGAGGCTCTAGTCGCAGCCCAGAAACCCATGTATTAGTTCTCTATGGAGCATGGACCGCATGTGGAGGCAGACAAACAAACAGGATTTGACCAGCCTACATTTTTACGACTCTCTGAACACAGTTTGTTAAGCCTCTGGGGCTTACACACATTTCTGCCACCCCAGATGCCTTAAAAAGGATGACTGGGCATAAAGCCAGGCTGTTACCTAAAAGTGAATCTGACAGATCTGTTCATTCTCACATGCTTAGGCTGAGATTCAAGAAGTGTTTTCTCTTTCAATCCCCTTCACAAGTGGTGGTTGCCTGTGGGCAGACCCCTCTCCACTTTCATGTGGGAGTATTCAGAGGAATTCTTTCCTGTGAACGCACTCCGTGTTCACAGCAGAGTCAACAAAACTTCCCTCCCACCTTGCAACCTCACCAACTGCCCAGCTGTGCACCCAGGGCACCACACCAAAAGAGAAGCTGTGGTGAGAATGTTGGACAGAGATGGGTGCAGAGTTTTGTGAGGAGCCTCATACATGACTCTGTCCCTTTCCCTTTCTCTCATGTGCACAAACACAGTCACTACTGTGTCATTTAATGGAGGTCTGTGCTGGAGAAGAATTTCTTGAAGGGGCAATATGGTGTTTTTGACAGAATACTTTAAACCACAACTGGAAAGTTTCTTCCAAAGATGAGCCGGGCCTGAAGAAGGCAAGAGCAAGGGATGCTAAAATGAGAGCTGTTCCCCTTACTTCCCACAGAAAAGCTGAGCACAGGCTTCGCACAGGGAACAGCACAGACTGGACACAGAGATTTCTACCACTGCATTACTACTATGTCTTAGCATGATTCTTCATGACCACACATCTCTCACTGTATAAGGCCAATCTCTTTGCCACTGACAACAGCACAGCAGCATCCAAGCAGCTCTGAACCTGTTCACTGAAGTGTGTGGGTGCAGATACCCACTGATCAGTTCTTTCAGTCTCCTATAGCATTCACCATGTGCACGGTACACACTGCACTGCAAACCCAGAGCTGTTCCTCTTGCTTTTACCACCACCGTTATGCTGCTCTGGGAGAAGACAGGTTGATCTGCTAAGCAAACACAGATAATACCTGGTACCGATTCTTCAGCATGCAGCTCTTCAGTCCCCGGTCTACTTGAGTTATGGTTTCTAAAGGCATAACGAAGGGGGAATCTCTGAAGACCCCTTCCCACAGCATAGCCTACCTAAAAGATTGGGTTTAGCAAGACAGGTCATGCACAAACTGAACTCCCTGGTCTCGCAAGCCAGGATCCAGGTTGGTCTGTCTCAAGCCAACTCCTAGGGAAAACTCACTAGACAAGAAAAGATGTGAGCCACAGTGGCTACTGTAGCTGCCAGTCTTCACCTCAGAAGACTGCCTTTCATGTCATCAATCATCAGGACTGTGAGCAAAGCGCTCAAGGCTGACATCCATCCTGTGATACCTGAGCTCAAGAGAGCAAACCCTGCATGGCACACAGCCTGGATGGCTCTTTGCTCCCTTGTGTGCCACAGCATGTCATCTGAACAGGGGTTACGTATGGCACCTTACTGTGCCTAACAGATGGGCTGGCCCTCTGACACAAACCGCCGTCAGAGCCCAGAGTATCTGACACGATCTGACTCATAGCAGAGATACGCATAAACTGGAAATAAAAATGGGTGTTATTTGCATGGCACTTTCTCAATTACCTTCCTTTTTTCTTGAGTGTTTCCCTTAAATCCTTCACGCTTTCCAGCAAAAACCTGAGCCGGTGGGGCCCCGTCTTGGGGAAGCCATACCAATGGGTGCGCAGGTACTGCCGCGGGTCGAAGCAGTACAGGGGAACAACGAAATCAGCGTTGCTCTGAGCCCAGTGGAGCACCTGGAAACACAGCAAAGGCCATGAGGGCTGCCGGGGGCAGGCTGCAGCGCGCTCCTCTCCACAGCACAGCCAGCAGCGGGGTTACTCCAATTGAATACCCCGCGGAGGGGTGCTGCCGGCCGGCCCTACCTGGTTATCGTGGGCACGCAGGTCGCACCTTAGCAGGCAGATGGCCGTCCTCCCCGAACCCGACATGGTGCCTCCGCGGGCCGGTCCCGCCTCACCCGGACCGGCTCTGCCCTCCCTCAGCCCAACTCGGCTTCGCCCTCCTCAGCCCGCCCCGCTCCCGCCTCACCGCCCTGCCCTCACCGCCTTCCCATCCCGCCCGGCCGGGGAGGAGCCGTCCCGCCTCCGGCGCCCTGCGGCCCTGCCCGGGGGGCGGCCGGGTCCCTTCCCGGGTCCGTTCTTGGGTGCCGGGTCCCAGATCGGGCCTCATCGGCAGAGGAGGTGGCGGCGCGGGAGCCCCGTTTGCCTTAGTTTGGGGCCGGGGCCTGTCCGTGGCAGCCAGAGCCCTGCCACAACCGGCCACATGTACTGCTGAATTTGTGAGGGGGTTTTAACCTCCGTTATCTCTTCATCTTCCACTTAACAGCAGCTGGGAACCACCTCACACAGAGCCATAGCTTGGGTTCAGAGTTCCTCTAGTCCGATCATCTGCACAGAGCAAGACATCTCCAACCAGATCAGGTTGCCCAGAACCACATCCAGCCTGGCCCTGAATGTCTCCAGGGGTGGTGCATCCACCGCCTCTCTGGGAATCAGTGCCAGTGTTTTACCATCCTCATGGCAAAGAATTTCTTCCTCACACCCAGCCTGAATCTCCCCTCTTTTAGTTTAAAACCATCACCCCTTGTCCTATTGCAACAAGCATCACTAAAAAGCCTCTCCCCATCTTTCTCATAGGCCCCTGTTAAGGAATGAAAGGCTGCTCTAAGGTCTCCCCAGAGCCTTCTCCAGGCTGAACAAGCCCAACTCTCCCAGCCTGATTTCACAGGAGAGGTGCTCTAGCCTTTGGATCATTTTTGTGACGGACTTTGTCCATGGCCCCTTTTGCTGGAGCACAGCCATGGTGAAACTGACCCCCTGCAAGGAGCACCCCTCACCCAGCTCCACCAATTAGTATTGGTCAGTATTTATCCTTCAAGCACCAATACCATGATATGACCATACCCTTTCCTGCTAGCATGTGAACTAGACAAAAAGTAAGCTGTAATGTCTTTGACTCCCAGCACAGCAGAGGCGGAAAAGGTGAAAAGGCTTACTTCACCCTATTAGTTTCCGTAAGTCAGCGTTGGACACCAGTGATCACACATCCCTTACTCACTGAATTGTCCCTTGGGATCCTTTTTTGTTCACTCTACATCTCTCCTAAGAGGAAACACAGACAAAACCCTTCTTGGCTCAGAGTCTCCAGCCGCATGCTCCCCTTGTGTAACTCCACTTATTCTCCTGGAGTGGGAGAGGATGGTGAGGGGGTCAGCAAGTTGCAGCAAGGAGCTGGGGATGACTGAGGATCTAGATTTACAAAAATTAACCGCTGCAGCTCATTTAAGTATATGGATTGCTGAAATCGAGCGCTAGGCAGAGCCACCCGGACTCTCAGATGCTCATCAGAGACCCAAATCCCAGCAGAGTCCTGGCTTTATTTCCACCTCTTCCAGGCCTACAGATCCTCTGCATGCAACCTGTGTTGGCTGTCTGTGGGAAGTGGTGCTGATTCCTTGTGTGACCCACATGACACATCACCTCTTGATTCTTTTTCCACTCATCAGGGGCTCCTTTTCCTGGCCCCGCAGACTGCGGTCCGCTATAAGAACCAGTGACTCATCCCAGAGGATTCCTGTTTGGTGAAAGAAAAGTAGAGCCAAAACTTTGGCTTGTGCCCAAGGAAAACACTGTTGTCAGCTTACAATGCATATGCCGTAGAAGCCAACACCTCTCTTTATCATATTAAAAATGAAGGGATTTTACAAATACAGTCTATAAATCTTCCCTGTTTGTCTTTGCCTCCATTTGGACAAGGACAAACTGTGCAGTTGGCTTTGCTTTTAATTGCAGTGAGGTTTCCCTGACAGTGCGTTGGCTGACATTAAGCTAGGCCAAGTCTGGCAATAACGAGATCCTCTTGTAGCTTACTCATAACTGCTACACAGCCACCCACTTGCATTGTAACTTCAAGAGGTCTTATTTAATGGGTGTGCAAAAGAGAGGTGCCCTACTGCCTGAAAAGGGTTTATTTCCCATTGGAAAAGAGGCTGGTTTCCATTAAACAGAAAACTCTGTAATGTAAAGAGAAGAGAGAAGATATGAAACTGTTGATGTGCCAATTAAGAAACAAAAGTGGATTTCAAAGCAAGTGGGTCTCTGCCAGCTTTCTATTTGTACACATATAAAGGATGCAAGGTGTCCAACAATGCAGCAGTAGCAAGAGCACCATGACAGACTCTGCACCAACACAGCTGTTAAATGTGATGATGTAGGCAGCAAGAGTGAGCGCGAAAAGCAGAGGTTCACAAAGGAAAAGCAGTTTGCTTAGGCCCAGAACCCAGACCTCCTTACACCCTACCCTTTCACTGTACCCTTTCTGTCACATAGTTGGAGGTCACTTTTACTTCCTTCACACTCTTGTAGCAGAACACAAATCCCATTGCACACTCAAGCCAGCGTGTTCCAAAACAGTGCTGATTGCATCCATACTGCAGTCTACCTAAATAATAAAGAACAAGGGTTTTTAATTACGCAGTTGTTTCTCCTCAGGTTCTGCTCAGTCCCTGCTTCTGTGAGACCTTATGAAATCATCCTCTGAAAATACGTGTAACTGGAGTGTTTAGGAAAAGCCGTGGTGAGGAGTACTTTGTTCTAAAATTAGGAACCAGGAGACCTGGCATGGTGAACTGCGAGCTCTCCAGCCTCCTTGCCTGGATTTTCCATTCAGATGAACACAGTCAATGAGAACAAAAGCTCTGGGTTTTTTTTCCACTGACACTGTCTCTTTAGTCCAAGATGGTTGTTCCAGCTTTCCATTCTGCCTTTGAGAAGCAGAGAAGCTTTGCCAACAGGTGTAGCAGTACCAGCAATCTTCATGTCTGTATGGAGAGGAACAAGCTTTCCACTGTCATTTTTGTTCTTTTAAGTATCCTCCAAGAAATGTCTTCCTTCGTAGAGCCCTGAAGTTGTTAGGAGGTTGGTGGAAAATGGCAAGAGGTCTGTGGACTTCGATAAAATTACACAGAGGACCTGTGATAAAAGAATTGGATAGCTATTGGATTCCCAGAGCTAGGGGAAACCTAGGGACCAGGCTAGACAGTATCTAGGAACTACTTCTTGCAATGTGAATAGCAGCATGTGATCCCTCTTTCTCAGAGACAACCTCATGGGACACCAAGTCTTGGACAAGACAATAATCATTTAGTAGCACTCTTCCACTTGCTGCTTTGTGTGCCCTTTTTCACTCGTTAAAGCCATTTGAGGTCTCTTCTTTATTCGTGCAGTTGAGTGTTACAGTCAGAAATGTCTGTTGTACCCATTTTGGGTTACAGAGCCAGAGAATTGTACCTCATCACCCCAGTGGTAAGGTGTCATTGCATGGTTTATGCATAATAAATCTGTTAGAAAGGCAGCCAGTCTTGTGACAGAGCAACTGGAGGGGGCCAAGCTTCCTCCTCTCCTCTCTCTCTCCCTTCCCTCTCCCTTTCCCTCTTCCTTTCCTTCTCCCTCTATTCTCCCCTTTCTGCAGCTACCTTTCATCTGCTGGACAGTTTGCCACCAGGACTGCTGTGTCATTGCATCACTGACTACAGTCTTTGACATAGCATCATCAATATCCATGTTCATAAGTATCTGTGCCCCACTTCATTCATGATGCAATCCATGATCTTCATTCAGATGGTGTTTCACGTGACTAAAGTAACAAATTGGCCTGAATAATTTCCTTTTTCATTTTGTAAACAAATCCCAACTGTTGTTTCTTTTAGACTCTGTGAGAATGACACTTTTGCATGTAGCTTGCCATGCATAAGTTTGACATAGCTTTTTGATGTTTCACTGAGTCTCCCTCTGAGCCCTTTACAGAATCTTGAATCATGTCATCATTAGCTGTTTTCATAAAAGCATAAGACCTCCACTATCAACAGACAGCACAGCGCTGCTCAGAGACAGACTGTACTGTTTCTGTTACCAGTCCTGCCGCATTCAGGCATATGTTCTAAATGTATCTTTGACTATGGCAACTGCAATCTCATTTTCTGGGATTTGAGTAGCGTACTAAATCCTGTCCACCAGCATGAAACACCTCTTTCTTTTCATGCATATCTGATACTCCACCTAGATCTTTCAGCTTTTTTAACCATTAGTAATAGGGGCAACCTGTCTTTAATGCCACGAGAGACAACCTGTCTTTAATGCCAAGACTTCCCGTTCCAAAGACAAGGCTGTTTTGACTGCAAAAGACTTGGCAATCTCTTTTGTGGTGGAAGCAAGCATATAGCCCTGCTCGAAGAGTTCAGTTTACTGCCTGCATGAATGCAGCCACTCTTCTTGCTGGTCAGAGACTTTTCCTTGGTGTTATTTGTTAGGCCTTCTGGTTTGGAGAGGTCTTGCCATCAGATACAGTGCAGGGACCATCTGGCCTTGGCTCTGCTGTGATCGTTCTTGCAGGAAAATATACAGACCGATTGCTCTTTGTAGTTCAGCTTGTGACCACTATTCATTAAATCTGTCATTTCCTCTTCTGCCTTTCAGCGGTATTTCCTCCATCAGGAACCTAATGACCCTCTGCAAGCTGTCATCCACCTACAATAACTGGACCTGTCTGAGGTTTGCCAAGTGGCATAAATACTGTTTAGCATCTAGTCTCAGTTAGTGCTTATGACTGTCATGTGTGTTTGCTACACACTCTCACCTGACTTGCATTATGCCCTCAGAATACTAAATAGCTGAAGCCAAGACAAATATTTACCCAGGTAAAGGGTCAGACATGCATAACTACAGCTGAAGTCGCTTAATATCACTTCAGCATACCCACATCCTCAGCTGATGTAATTCAACATGGCTTCAATAGAGCTAACCAAGAATTTGCTTCAACCCTCAGTTGACTCAAAATCTCAGTTTGAAAGGCTTTTAAAGCCAAAAAAGAAACTGTGGTTTTGTGGTCACAGCTAGACCTGAGAACATCATTTCTTGTTCTGTTCTGTCCTGTGCTTCTCCTTATCTTCTTGGAATGTATAATTTCAACAATCTATCTACAGGAGGATTTCTTCTGCTGTGAAATAGATGTATCATCACTTCCCTATCACACATGGTTTTTTTGAGTATTGACTGTCTTCATGTTAGAGATCCATCTCTATTGATGCTAGTAAATGCACAGAATATTCTAGACAATAATATTCACAGAAGGAGACAGTAAAATCATCTTAGATGTTTCAAAACACAGATCCAAATGTTTCTGTCCATGGAGTTAGATCAATAGTCAGTACAGCATTTCTGACATGCAGGCTGTGATGGAAAGACAACAAGAACTGCAGCCCAGGTGAGTCTCAGTCTCCCCAGCTCAAAAGCACGTCTGCAGCAGATACAAGCGCTGTCTGGAACAGAGGAAGATGTTAGTGTCCTGCCATGGATGCTGAGGAGCAGCTGTCCTCTACAGCATTTTCTTCTTCACATTCCCATTGGATAGAGGTTGGTTCATGTTGAGTTATTTTTTAATGAAGCTGTAGTTTAGTATGCAGTATTTCTGGGAATCATATAAACACTTCTGCTGGGAAATCATTATGAGAAGGAAATGCCTTTATAAGGGCCCCTGTATAGGTTTCACATCTATTAGAATTTTCTTTTGGAGACAAACCCCAGGTCATCACTGTCCTGCAGCCACCACCTCTATGCCCTGCAGAAAGTAAGGTTCTTTGCTGGATATGGGAAGAACTGACATTGACCAAGGATGTGAAGCATTGGCCTGCAGGCTCAGTATGGGAAGCTTGGTACTGACCCTGCAGGTGACACTGGCATCATGGTTTGGCCACTTTTGCCAAGGAGAATGGCAAAGGAATAGAAACCAAAAGAGCTGAGAAAAAGGCCTTCATTTTCTCCACACCTCCCCAAATCATATTTACTGTAGTCCCCACCAAATTCTACCTAAAATAGCTTTCGTCTGTTGCCATTTAGTCATTTAGGTCGGATCTACCAGCTGCATTAACTTTCCTCTATTGTACTACTGCAGTTGGATTGTGGCCATCCTCCCCCCATGGGTTTTCTACAGGTCTATATTTCAAAGTTACGGCTCTTGCAAAGCTTTGCTGTGTGAGTTCAGACAAGCTAAAAAAATGAGTCATGTTTCCTCCAGCCCTGCTGCTTTACTGGGCTTCCTATTCGCAATCAAATTATTTTTAATTTTGACCCTGTTCCCATTGTTTGCCAGGAAGATAATCATCTTATCTGGCTGCCGGGATATTTCTCTCCTTTCTCGTGTAGTTTCAGATGGGTTAAATAAATACCCGTTACACAAAGCACACCACGCTGGGCAAAAGGGCATTTCACCATTGCTGGCTGATCTGAAATTTAGGAAATGTCTCCCTTTTGGAAAAGAGAAAAAAAAAAGATTGGAAGGATTCAGGCATGCTATAATGGCAGCTGTGCTAATTGTAGGCACTCAGTTTCTATCCAACTGATAGTAGCTTTATGGAAACGTGAGTGAAGTTAAAAGTTAGTGACGCTGGCTTGGCTTACCAGTGCTGAGGGGACATTGGTAACAGTCATCCAAGTGTTTGGTAAGGGAGAAGGCAAACAATGTATGGGGGGTCCTGTAGGACCCTTCTGCTCCTTCTTGCCAGGTGAAACCATATTAGCTCCCTGCAGGGAACAGGGTATCCTCCACTGTGCTATTCATCCAATGAGGCAGCTTTTCACAGGGCCACCCATGGACACTCTTCTCCCCCTCCACGTGTCTGGAGATCATATCAAAGGGACTTAAATAGGAGCAGGTTAGTCCACTACATTTTGAGGTCGGTTTTGAGTCCTTCCTGAGGGAAGGATGAATGCCCAGCAGAGATGAGCAACCAGGCTGCCAGCTCAGAGCAAACTGAGTGGGGAAGATAAGGTACCTCTCAGACCTGTCCAGTTTCTCGGGTATCACCTCTGTGGAGGACCTGGCTTGTTAATAAACAAATTACATTCACACCATGGAAAGTTATATGGACAAGTGACATCGTTCAAAACCAAACTTCTTTGTTTTGTGTTTTGTAACCTTCACCCATATACACTTTCCTACTGTTGGATGCTGAGTGGTTTACCTCCAGCTTCCTAATTATCAAAGCGCTCTGCTTGTATTTTACCGCAGATGAGGAAATGAGGACATATGGCTTTTGTGATAAGGGATTTATGTGAGCTGTCTGTGCAACAGCAGTGCAACTTTCTGTACAAGTCCATTTATAAACCAAAACGTGTAAACAGTCAGGTTTTGATTGTTTTGGTGATTTCTTCCCCCTCGTGACAGATGTAAGGGAAAAACTGTAGGTTTCCACTTGATGCATGCAGATATGTTTATGTCCAATGAGAGAGATGAGCTGCAGTAAATGAGTCTCTTTCCCTTGATTTCTGTCACCTAAAATCCAGCTCCATGTGGATGGATGGGGAAAAATGCAAAGAAACCCAGGCTTGATGGCTGCTCTTGATTCCCTTTTGGCTGCAGGAGTACAAACACCTGAAGGGCTCTGGTGGGAGTTTCTTTGTCAAGAATACAGTAACAGTTGCAAAATACCAATTGAAATGGCAGCTGTAATCCAGTGATGATAATGGGTAGCTTTGACTACACCCCTGTAGATCAGTTTTCTTTACAGCTGGGAGAAGGATTGGAGAAATAGCTTCATATTCTCAAGGAGCAAAACCCTGTTGAAGTCAGTGGCAACAAAGAACATGGTAGGCAGGATGCACATACCTAAACCCATGTCTGGACCATGCTCTTTCAGTTCCTCTCTTATCTCTTAGACTCAACAGGAGCCAGCTCTGTGTGTGTGTCTCTGTGTGTGTGTGTGTAATTTTGGTTCTTTTCAGGAAAAATATCAAGATTTTCTTTGAGCATTCTGGGAGGTGGGGTGGAAATGCAGGACGTCCCCTGTGATTTCTGGCTTTCTTGCAGTTTTAGCTGTGAATGTCACAAGAACAATATTTCTTGTGCTGTTTTCCACAATATTCAGGTGAGTCCACAAACATTCTGAGGTAGTTCTCACCTTACCTGGGGAAGTCTGAAGTGGGTCTGCTTGCAGATAGCTAGTATAATACTCCAGGGCTTTCAGCTTCACACCTTTCATCAGTGTGATGCATAGATTCACCTTGCAAATACTGTTTGGATAACAGGAGTTCCAGGCTCTGTGCATATATGAAAAGCATCATAGAGAAATGCTCTCCAACAACATTTGCTTAACAACTCACCCAGAAATCAGCTCCTCTTCACTTTCACTTTGCCCCTTTTGGAGATGTTTTTCCCTCTGTTTGGGCATGGTGAGTCATGGAACACAAACAGCATGGAAACTTACGTTCAGCTATGAAAGTACATGTGATGACTACCAGGAAAAAAACCCAAACATCTACACAACTCAATCTCACTGTAGTCACACCCAGCTTGAAAGAAATATGAGTTAAAACTTGTTCCTTTCAGTTGGGCCACGCTGCTGGCTGCTGCATGCTGCTATCTTCCTCTGTGTGTCACACTTAGCCTTCAGAGCTTATTTCTTAAGACCTGAAAAATCCCTCCTGTCAGCTGCATACAGATAGGTGTATGAACACAAACACTGCTTCAGAGAGGTCTGGGGAGCACCCCTTTGCTCTGACCCCTTCACAGAGCAACTTTTTAACCCCCAAGAGGGGGTGCTGTGGTATTCCCGAGTGGTCAATGGGTGACAGTGCATGGAGAGTGTGCCTCTGTTCTGCTGTTAGGTCTTCAGGCTCTTAACCCTCTTGTCTAGGATAAGGCCTGTGCATTTTAGTTTCCAAGTACAAGACTGACCTTTTCCTTTCAGAATACAGTTGCTGCTGCTGCCACCTACCTTTTAGGCTGGGGTGGATGCTAGATATATCCCAGACACTGAACCTGGGAAGGAGCACAGCGTTTCCTTCTCAGCCCAAGGAGGTTTAAACCCAAGCTCTAACCCACGAGGTTAATTTGTTGTGTGGGCAGGAGGTGTTACCTGCTGTTTGTTTCCTGCCAAGGAAGAGGAAAGCTTTCAAAACCCATCAAGCCGGAGAAATCACTTGCTGCTCTTGCCAGGATGAGAAGGCTTTCATACAGCAGATCTCAGTGTCTGATGCATAGAGCATGTCCTATCAGCCAGGCAGTGTTTCATGTAACAGGAGAGGAAGAGAAAGGCAGCTGGGAAGCATGCAGCTCCTCAGCAATAGGGATCTGAACCTGTCTCACACCCTTCTCAACCACTCAATGATATGGTTCTTGGACAATGAAATGCCCCCGACAAATGTCTGTCCCCAGCAAACCTCTGCATACGTTCAAGCATGTTCTGCGAACAGCACAAACCCCTCACAAATGCTGACGAGTGGTCTGTGGGTACTGACCAGGTTTTTTATCCATCAGGTACTCCCAAATCACTCAGCTTTGCAGCAGACAGAAAAGGTGGGAAATATTTAAGCAAAATTAATATGGCTTCTCTATGGGAAATAGGTGGGACATAGGACAGCTGTATCCCCCTTTTTCCACCTGCTTTTTCACAGCAAACAGCAGGCCCATGATTAATCTTGGGTGATGAGGAGCTGCAGCCAACACAGGTATGCCAACCCCAGAAGCTGCCATGCAGAGGTTTCAGCATCACAGGCTTGCATCTACGTGCTGAAATCCCACCCAAGCCCATTCCCAGCTCCAGCCTTCAGCTGTGAAGCAGCACAGTTCCTGAGTGAGGAATCAGTTTCTTTTCTTTACACCAAGACGGAATCATTCCTATACGGTTTGCAAACTAAGTATAGAAATGATTTCACCAACCGTCAATATGCAGCCGTCTCGATGGGAAAGCCCGACAGACGTCTTGCAGCACACAACAGCTTTAGGCTGCCGTTTAGGACAGGAAGCAAGAAAGGATATTATATCAAACAGAAGGCATGGGAGAATTTCAGGTTAGACAGAGCATACTTAGCCACAGAAGAATTGGTTCCATGCTCTGGGACCTGTGTTCACTTCCTGCAGGAACCCTAACACAGCCCAGAATAGTAGCAGTTAGGTAAAAGCCAAATATCTTCCCCTTTTTCTCCCCACAGCAAATACTAATGCTTACGTCATTAAAGGAGAAGCATAAATAAGAACAGCCTGGGGCTGTGATTTGCAAAGTTCTTGGTCTGAGGATGAGCCATCAGCTTTTCTTATAGCTCACTATTACCCACTTGTGCCATCAAACTTTTCACTGAAGATATTATCAGGGTGATGCAGTCATTCATCTCCACCCCAACATGTGTACCAGTCAACTAGGAAGAACCAAAGCACACATCTACACATTTTTATGTGTGACACTGTTTTCACCTCACATACAACACATTCAGCAACACGGCATGGGACAGCATGCACCAAAGAATGTTTCCTAAGAGTATTTTGGACACTGCTTTGGAGAACAAGGGAGAGTTTAGCTGCATGGGTACGAGGCATGCCATGTTGTCCTCAGGGACAGAGACAACCTGTACCCATTTTATTCCCCTGTACAAAGCCACTACAACCACTGTGTGCAGCACACTGGTTTTACCAGTGCTCTCCTCTGTACCAGGGTTTCACTCCTCTCAAGGAGCATGGTGAAGTCTGTCAGCCAGCATTTGTAGAACACGTGAAGCTACATGCAGAGCCTCACACCTCTGCCTGTTCTTCTGCCAGGCTTTGTAAATGTTTTCAAGAGGAGGCAGAATCTGGAGCAGAAACTTAGCACACCCATCAGCAGAGAGCTGTTGACTTCAATGGAAACAAGCTTTACACATATGATGATCCTTAACATTGTTTAGGAACACCCTAGATCTGAAATCCCTGTAGTGGGATTTCCGGGGCATCAAACATGTTCGGAAAGGAGAAGCTGCTTGGAACAGTAATTGGTGCTTGCCTAACTGATTCCCATTAAACCCAGCAGGTTTAAAGGAGCTGCTTGTCTCTTAGTGCTTTATAATACTTGAACCTAAAGCCCTGGGATCCTGTGCCTGGTTCCCAAGGTAAACACATATGCTTTATTTCAGAAAGGCATCTGCAGCACAAGAATTCATTACATACATCCCTGATGGGCAGCAGCCAAAGCATTTCAGATGTGCCAAGTTACCAGGATTTTATTAAAAGCTGTTAAGAGTTAGAGGGAAGGTGCAGAGAAAGGCAATCTCCTTCCCAAAGCCAGGTGGCTTAGGATAGACTTACGCTGCTTCCCTAACGGATGAGGCAAGCTGGAGTCAGAGGTTCCTTCCAGCAACAGCTCAGTCCCCCTGGATGCCTCTCTGTAAGCTGCACAAATATGCTGGGGAGGGGGAGGGAGAGAGAAAAGGGTGAAACCTATTCAATTACATCAAGATCACGGCTGGCCCTAGGAAAAATCATTTATGGAGTGAGGGAACCCAGAGCGGTTTGGGCTGGAGCCATCTGCTGTTATTTGGTATATACAGAATTGGTTTCTATGGATTTTATTAATAGGTCACGCGATTGTATATGAGGATGTGAGATCTGAATCTCTCAGGAGGGGTCCCTGACTGGGGTTTCTATTGCCTTTATAGGCAATGGCTCAAACTTTCTTGCAGCAGCAAGTCCTAAAAAACTTGAGGGAAATGGGTCTGGATTTAGGATTCTGCACAATTTTCCCTCCCCCGCCCACCTCCCCCAAAATCTTGAACCGACTTTGTTCTTGCTCCTCTCCACAACACATGTAATAAATGGGGAAACCAGGAAACACTCACAGAAATAGTCTCACTTGCGTTTTCCATTGTCTGCACGAGTTTCTCTCTTTCCCACCAGTCTGAGTGGTACCTGCTACAAAACACAGGTCCCACTTCGACCCGGTTTTCAGGCACACGGCTCTTGCTGGCCCTTTGCTCAGGGGTCAGTTTTGCTTTTATGCCACTCTCAGCTGTCCCCATATGGAGATCCAAGCCTGAAAGGACTTGGACACACAAGAGAGGATGTGGACCTGTTGGAGCACCTCCAGAGGAGCCACAGAATTGCTCCGAGGGCTGGAGCACCTCTGCTCTGGACACAGGCTGAGAGAGCTGGAGTTGTTCAGCCTGGCAAAGAGAAGGCTTCAGGAAGAGCTTAGAGCAGCTTCCAGTGCCTAAAGAGGACAAGAAGAAAGCTGGAGAGAGGTTTTTACAAGGGTGGGTAGTGTCAGGACAAGGGGGAATGGCTTTAAACCGAGAGGGTGGATTTAGATGAGACATTAGGAAGAAGTTTTCCCTGTGAGTGTGGTGAGGCCCTGGCACAGGTTGTCCAGACAAGCTGTGGCTGCCCCATCCCTGGCAGTGTTCAAGGCCAGGTTGGATGAGGCTTGGTGCAACCTGGTCTAGTGGAAGGTGTCCCTGCCTGTGGCAGTGGGTTGGAACTGGATAATCTGTAAGGTCCCTTCCAACCCAAACCATTCTGTGATTCTATGACAGGTGGGTGTAAATTGGGCAGCCCAGAGGCCAGAAGCCAGGGCCCATGGAGCCCTGAGGTGCTCTGACAAGCAAGATCTGATAGCCCAGAGCCTCCCCCTCCCTTTGGCTTCAATCTATCTCATTTCTGCTCCAGTTCCCCCCAGAAGTGGCAAACCCAAACCAAGTCATCATCACGCAAACCCTTCACCCCACCTTCACGTCCTGGCTGTGTGGACACTGCAGAAGGCTCCGCTGCGGAAAGGTTTCTCCAGCTTCTCCAAGGCTTTCAACCCCTGAAGCCCCATCTCCCGGGATTAGGGGGTCTCAGCAGCGTTTCTCATCACCAAGTCAGCCCCACGAGGGACATCTCAGTCCCACCACCCCATTCCAGGCCCCCCCCCCCGCGGTGTCGCCCCCCGGTGGCGCGGTACCCCTGCTCGGGCCGCTCGTTC
>JAOEHY010014336.1:0-32268 GCA_025447955.1 Psilopsiagon aurifrons
ATGGGAAAGATCTGATCATCCTTCACAGTCAGGGTCTGTCAGAAGAAGGAGATGCATTCATGTCAGCTAAGAACTGAGAGTGGGAATTAAATGGTGTCCTTCAGCCTTGCTTCTTACTCACTTCTCCACCTTCAGTCTTGACAGTGACCTTCCCCGATTCTTTGCTCTGGACTGTCCCTTTCACAAAGGATTCCTTAGCATGCACCACAAAGACTGATGTTTTGGCATCAAAAGGCCTGTTCTGGGCCTCAATTCTCTCCTTTTCTGATTTTCGCAGGTACGGAGCTGCCTCCCCAAAGACGGCCATCTCGGAGTCAGACGACATGGCTGCAGCTTGTGGAGGAGCCTGTCAGCAGAGAACACTGTGGAAGAGCAGATGAGTTGCTCAAATATGTCAAAAAGTAAGCAGTTGTCAGTAGAAGAAAAGATGGGAAAAGAAAAATATTGCATTAATATTATTCATAGGTTTTTTGGATATAATTGTATATTTTTGCATTGGTGTGCGTCAACATTTGTGGAAATTGTAGAAATTATACTTCAGGAGATCATTTGTGGTAGGGTCTACTGTACTGAAGTTACATTTAAATAATCCATAGGCACTTAGTAGTCAAGTGTTTAGGCACCGCATTGTGGAGTTAAGACCCTGAAAATTCCTTTCAGCAGCTGAGGCATTCTTTTAAAAATCACTTGAAATAATTATAATGCAGCTTTTTCCCAAGTGACACTAATTCAGAAAGCTCAGAAGTCTGATACACCATTGTTTTATGGTATATCGACAACTCAAGAATCTTGATGGCTTCATTTCATTCTCTAAAGTGTTTTTATCATTTTATTAATGCTAGAATTATTTGCTAATTTTGGTGAGTTCTCAAATCCAGGAATAAACGGCTACAATGCCTGTGAAAAGAAGAGTAAGATGATGTTCCAAAACACACTGACAACTCTATTGCTATTGGTTTCTTTACCATTTAACAATTAATATAATTTCAGGGGATAACAAGTTGAAGCATGAAGACTGAAAGTCAGGAATTCTAAAAGTTAGGTATTTTAAAGCCAATAGTATTTCTCTGAAAAACTTTTCCCCCACATATAAAAGCTGTAGGCAGATAAGGAAATACTTTTTTTTTAATTGCTATCATGTATAGACATATGTACCAAACATTCACACAGCCTTTAATATTCCATTCTATTAGGATGAGAGAGCAACATGATAATCCTTTCTTTGTCTCTGGAGGAACAGGTGGCTGCTTACAAAGGAGGGCGGCAGCTTTCATTTTTTGAGGTAGAGAGCAGGCAGAGTGGTAAAGGGAAAAAACAGCAGTGTTGTGTTTTACAGAGATGACAAGCAGGGTATGCTGCTCTTTTTACAGCTCTTTCTACTCCTACTTCTTTAGTTATTTCATAACAAGTTTTGGCCATAATAACACATTAATTCATATGATCTGTTTTAATTACTCTGCTCATCTTGGTCCAGTTCTACTGCTGCAAGAGCAAAGATTGGAAGCCAGCATGCCTCACTCCTTGTTAAGTCAATTAAGCAGAAGTGAGGAATGTGCCCACGGGGATTTACTGGTTCGCCAACAGTGGTCAGAGACTTCAAACACAGCCACTCAAAGACTGGACCAGATGATCTTTCGAGGTCTCATCCAACCTGGTCTGTTCTATGATTCCATGATTCACTTGAGAACTTCACCACCCTTGGGCACCCCACCGCCTTTACTGTAATCACACTGAGTTTGAATATAGGGTGAAGCAGTGATTCCAACCCAAAGGAACTTTCTCTGCCCTCTAAGAATTAATAAATCAGGCTCTTACCTCTCTCGATACCAGATGGGTGGCTTGCAGGCTGGCAGCTGGTCGGTACTGTAAAAGAGAGAAGGCAAATCCTTACTTGCTGCTGTATAGGAGTCCAGAGTGAAAACAGGCAGGTGTCTTGAAAGCAGATTTAAAACTTGAGCTGGGAAAATGCGTGCTGTCCTGGAAATGAGCACTGAAGGCAGCAGAAATGTTGTGGCAGGCACATAAGGGCACCATCCTTTCCCTCCAAGACTGTGGATACCACACACTTACCTTGACGCTTTCCCTGGAGACAGGGCAGACTTGTCGCAGGGATGTTTTATATGATCTAGTCTGCAGATGCTACAGATGCCTACTCTTTCTTCGGTCAAAAAATTTTTGGCAAACCTTCTTTGGTAAAGCATTGTCTGGCAAACTGAACTAAGGGCATAATTGTCATTTGACATGACTAGATATAATTAGAAATTTTTGCTGTCTTACTGACTATATGAATACATGTCCTATAAATAATTTGACAAGGGTGTTAAGGAGGGAATCTGGACTCTTCAAGGCACTTAGGGAACTTGGATACAGGACTTATGGATTCTATTGCTGGCTTTCCCACCGACTCAATGTCGGTCCCAGGGTGGATTGCTTGGTATGTCTGTGCTGCAGCTATCCCAGCTGTACAATGGGGATGACAACATTAATCACAGTATGTGATGGTGTGAGGCTTATAAGAAATGCCTGAAAGCAATACATTAAGCAGTCCACTAACAGGGAAATAAGTATTACTAAAAGTATTTGGCAGTTGTCTTGTAAAAAGTCTGAAAGCAGAGGAGGAATCTGGATCATTCAGTGTGATAGTGCTGGTGCCTGTGAGTCACAGACAGGAAGAGAGACAAAGAGACGAGAGACAAAGAGACAAAGGCCAAGAGACAAAGATTTGTTCACAACAATAGGAGGCTGTCGACTAGCTGAAATACTGTGTTGGAGTCTCAGAGGGAGATATAAGGTCAATTGTGATGTATGAAGAAGAGCACAAGTACAGTCATGCACATATGTCCATCTGTACACTTGAATGGGAGATTGGCCAAGAAGGTTTATTACAAGCCTGTACATTAATTTGTGCTAAGAGGGATGTCATAAGGTATTCTGTGATTTCTTCTGTCTATCTAGGTCAGTGCAACTAAACAACAGGTGCTCCTTTCTTTTCTTGATGATATTTTAATTAATCAGACAGCAGCCACATTGGTAATACAGGGAAGGACATCAACTCTTTCTTATGTCTTTTTTTTCCTAAGTCTGACCTGTCAATCTGTACCATAAAAAAAAAAGCAAATTGCTGAGGTAAAGATTTAGGAATGTAAAAATCTATGTAATTTGAATATTCATTCCCCTTTTCAACAAGGAGTTTGTAGTCTCTAAATAAACCAAGGGTTTTTTTCCATTCCTACTGAAATGTCAGCCCCTGCCGAATTACAGAGCCCTTCCACCATCCCGCAGCTCAGCTCACACATCCAAAGGACAACCTAGGTAAAGAGGCTATCAGTCATCAGTGTATACATAAATACACAGCACTTCTTTCCTATTCCTCTAACATGAAACCCCCACAACCTCATCTGAAGCCTATCTCCCATATGCATGCCCTCACTGTGAAATTCACTAATCAGGATGAAAGCTAAGATCTCTTCAGGCCTTCCCTATCCAAAACTCACAGAGATTACTATCTTGCACATTCACATATTCATATAGTTCCTGCAACAAAAGTTAAAAACTTGTTGCTGTCTGTGTCAGAGCACTAGGTATAGGTGGAGGACAGCCCTGATATGCTGAGAAAGGGGGATTTGCTGGTAGTCCTGGGGAATGACTCATCTAGTTTTAGGGAAAGGGCGCTGTTATTTGAGCTGCTTTAAATGCCGTCAGATCAAAACACACTCTTCTTCTGGTCAATGCCATTTTGTTTATTGAAAGAGGTCAAGGACACAGGGACAAAGTTAGAAAAATGATGCCTAGTATACAAGGGTCCAGCATCAGGTGCTACCCTGCATGTTAAGAGCTTTCTCCAAGGAGGGCTCTGACATTGCAGCACTCACATTTTGTGTGTCTGGGCCTCAGCCTGGAAACCCAAATCTGCTCCAGTGGGTTATTGGTCGTGGACAAGAAGGGGACAGGAGGGCCTTGGCAGATCAGAGAATAAGAAGACCATGGGAACAGCAGGGATGTCCAAGACCTCTCCCAAGACATGATAGCTGAGGAATTTCTCCCATAGGTTAGAGAGGGAGCTCTGGTTTCCTATTCCCAGGGAAGCTATAATATCTAAACTGTAAAGGCAGCTTCCACTGGCAGCAACAGGTTAAGTATTAAGTAGAATGATAAAATGACTTGCATTGGAAGGGCCCTTCAGACACCATCTAGTCTCACACACCTGTTGTGGGCAAGGATATCTTTCACTAGATTAGATTGCTAAAAGCCCCATCCAATCTGATCTTGAACACTTCCAATGGTGGGGCATCTGTAATTTCTCTGGGAAACGTGTTCCAGTGTCTCACCACACTCATCGTAAAATATTTCTTCATTATATCTACACAGAATATACCCTCTTTCAGTTTAAAACTATTGCTTCTTGTCCCGTCACTACAGGGATTGATAAAATGTCTTTCTCCATCTTTCTTATAACCCCTCTGTAAGTATTGCAAAGTGACAAAAAGGTCTCCTCAAACCTTCCTCACCTCTAGGCTGAACAACCCAACCTTCTTTGTAGGAGAGATGTTCCAGCTCTCAGGTAATTTTTGTGGCCCTCCTCTGAATTGACTCTATCAGGTCCATGTCTTTCTAGGGGTGGAGATCCCAGACCTGAAGGGAATACTGCAGGTAGGGTGTTAAAACAGCAGAGTAGAGTGGGAGAATCACCTCCCTCAAACTGCTGCTCACTCTTCTTTTGAAGCAGCCCAAGATCCAATTGGATTTCTAGGCTTCAAGCACACATAAGTGGCTCCTGTTCACTAGCACCCCCAAGTTCTTCCCTGAGTAGCTGTATTGCTTTTCCTTGAGGTCCTGCTTTCAGTAGTACGTGGCAAGCCTGTCTTAATGCAGCACTACTAAGACTGGGACAAAATGTCCTCAGGATGCTCTTGGATCTTCAGGAGCTATATGGAGAGTCTAGCTGAGTACGACTTTGGGGGTTGAAAATCTTTGAATTTCCAGTGGCCAATGACAAAGCCTGTCTTCTCAGTAAAGCTATTCTGAGGTTTTGCTGGGGGTTTGTCTAGTTTGTGGAACAGCTGTGTAACAGGCAGGAGTAAGGCACGTGGCCAGGCAGCTATGGGTATGCAGTCAGAGTCTAGCTTGGAAGGGAAGCAGCCAGTGAGTTGAGGTGTCTCTAGGTGTTGACAGTCACTTAGCAGTGCTTTTAGAATGGCAAACTTCACTGCAGGTCTGTTCATGAAAGAGTTTAGAAACCAGAAGACTTCTGTGGAATTGGTTCCAAACCCAGGGTAGCTTCTCACATGTGATCCAGGCTGTGGGAAAGAAGAATTCCTTCCTTGCTCCCTAATATCCTCTCAGTAGACAGATGGCATTTCCTTTAGCTGTAAATAACTGTTAAAGCTCAAGTAGGTTTGATCAGTGTTCCCAGGACAATATAACTGTACCGTCCGTGTTATTCCAGAGCTGTATTTTATGAGGGTATTGCATTAAAGGTCCATGAAAGATATGCCCAATTCCCAATTTTACTTAAGGAAAAATTATAGTTTTCTGTACATTTCAGTGTGGTATATCACTAATATCAGGGAAGATAATTGAAACAATATTCATAAAAATTCTGAAAAAAGAGTGAAAATATTATATCTTTAAATTTTATTTCCCACAGTCCTACAATATCCATATATAAGCATATAGGGATATTCAGGTCTTAACTGTCATGTTGCTTTACAACATTTCTGTGCATGAGCAACACGCTGTTTTCCAGTATATTTCGCAGTCCTAAACTCAGGTGACTACTTGTATTGTTATAAATAGAGTGTTTTTTCTGCCTTTTCAAATACTCTAAATTATCTGGATTTTTTTCTAGTTTTCATCTTTACTTAAAAGTCTGCTTTACAGAACTATCTTTTTACTGAATTGTGTTATCACATTCAAACTATACGCAGTTTGCTCCCGTGGTTGTCCTATATTGTCAAAAGACAATGCAAAAATTTCAAATTACAAAATGATGAAGAAATTTTTGTTAGCTTATGGAGCCTCACACAATTTCTACACATCGAGTGAAATGAATTTGGAGAGAGTAATAGCAATTTAAACTTGATGATGTGCATGTGCACTCAGGCACAATGTCAAATTCAGTTAATTTTCAGTCTGCAGGGGGAAGAACATAATCGTCTGTGCTCTGCCAGGAAAGTTGAAGAAAATGGCGATGCACTAACCCCATCTAAATCATGAAAGCTTCTCATAAAAGAAACTGTCCTGCTGTCTTTTCCAGCAGCAGCATGGTCTAGGGCAGCACTGACCTATCTTCTCAGTATGACCTTGAAGTGAGCCTTTCAAGGCTCTTTTCAGGTTACAGCAACAGCTGAGAAAAGAAGTAGCTGATTCCAACTGCTGCCAGGATTTAATGGAAACTCAGCACTGGATGGCTGGAGAAATTAATTCCTTCTTATGTCCCCTCTCTGATATTTATGTCCTCTGCTCTTTGCCCCCATTCCCAGGGTGATATATAAATGAACCCTTCTTATTGTCCCTCTCACGTCTCATTCTAAGATCAAGCAGAGTTTCTGAGGGAAACAACACCATGTTGAACTATCACAGCAAAAGTTTGTAGTGCATCAGTATCTGCTTTACAAGATCTAGAATCCAAGGTAATGGAGACAGCCAGAGCTACATTAATAGAACTGAAATTCTCCAGTATTTTTATCCTTATAAAAAGGATAAAATCCTTATAAAAAGGATAAAATCCCTACAAAAAGGATATCCCTATAAAAAGGATAAAATCCAGTATTTTGATCCTTCTCAGCAATAGATAATTTTTATTCACTCAGGTATACCTGGGGCAGTACTATGTGTTGAAAAGCATGATCTTGTATTTGAGTCAATTATGTCTGTGCTATAGTTCAAAGAGAAAATTCAGTGCAATTAAAAGTATCTTAATGATGTTTTGATAGCTGCACCCTCTGTCCACTTAAGTAGCAAAGGAAAGCCATAGTTCCCAAGGATGTATCATATGAAGGAAACTGTGCCATCTCAGAAGGCAATGCTGCAAACATCCTCCTGCAATGCATTAGTATCTTGTCAGGAATGGGAAACCATGTTCCTTCCAAAAGCAGGTGATAATTTAGAGACAACTTAGCTAAGGGATTGAGAGAAAATCAGCCTCATGCCTTGGAAGAAACTCTCAACTATCTGATGAACTCAAGGACCAATTAAACTCTGGCTCCCTATAAGCTACAAATACTTCATTATGACATGAGAGTTAAATAATGATGTTTTCAATGTCAAAACAAGGAAACAGTGTAATGGGAGTAATGCGAGAAGATGAAAAAAAAATGTAATGCAGGATTTAACCTCTGAAGGCCACCTCAACCAAGTATCCTTAGCTATTTTTTATCACCTAATATTGTTTCAGAGGTTAAAGTTCTGGCTTGCAATCCCCTTTCAACTTTTTTTCTGCAGTTCTCTGTTGTTCCATGTGCCTCTTTACTACTCTTTGGAGAGGGAGAGAGACTCAAATGACTCAGTCATTATGACCAGCTCAAGTATGCAAGCACCCAGAAGAGCTGCTTGCACATTTTAATATACATAGAAATCTTCTCAGGCTTTGCCATTTTGCTACGTCATTTGCCTTTCTGTATTTGTGAAATTACAGGATTCAGTTAGTTCTGGGCTCCAGATCTAATATTAATATTAATCTTAATTAATATTAATAAGTGTAATTACATAGCTGGAATGGAAAGCTAAATTCACTGGTCCAGATTTAGCCTGCTCAATGTCGTTTTGTTGACACTGATGCCCAAGTCAGGAGTCCAGACATCATCAGTTTCCTATTAGCTCCAACAGACCAGGAAGACTGAAAAGGCATGGGCAGGCAGCATTTATATCCATTCAAGCATACTAGAGGAAAATCTCATTGCTGTGAGATCTTTGCTACCATGTAATTACATCCCAAATTACAAAAAAAAACTCTCAACATAAAAAACATTTGAATGTCTTAGTTGTTTAGGACAACTTTCATTAGTCCTTGCAAATCTGGTCATCTTTGTCTCACAGATCATAGCCCCATCTCGGTGACATCCCACAGCTCATTTCCTGTTCTAGAGGAATCCCCTTGCTGACATTAGATTTGACAATCTGAGAAAAAGAAACATGTTAAAATCTTTATTTTTGATTTTGTTAGTTGTCTTATACCTTCAACTGAATAAGAATATATAAAAAGGGATAACTCTTTACTTGATATTTCAGTGATCAGCTGTAAAACACTTTGTTCATTGAAAGAAAGAGCTATAGATCACTGAAAAATGTTGCCAAGATTTGACATTGTGACTAAAAAACCCAAGAAGTATAAAGGGAATTAAGATGAAAAATGTAGTTTATGTATTTTCCTTCAAAGTACATTGGCAAATTCATTACAGAACAACATGGTGTCATGAATAACTTGCATGTATGTCAAAAGTTAGCCAGAACGTACAGCCAGAACTACAACCCATGATATTAGCACAGTACTACAAAAGTCTTCCACGAGTAGATTGATACATTAGCAGCCTCTTCACAGAGACTGGCTGACTGTTTACAGTTCTTGGTAAAAGCACTTTGTGCCCAAAAGAAAAACTTACTTAACAGCGGCTTAATCAGTATTGTCATTAGTGTTTTGCAAGAACACTCAAAGACAATAGAAACACAAACAAGGAATATTGAAGAGCAATTTAGGTGGAAAAATTGAACTAAAACACATGGAAGCTATAGCCTGAAACATTTCTAGGTAATCTTTACCAAAATATCAGTGATTTTTCTGCTTTCTGCAGCTTTCAACAGAAAGGTAAAATATTTCACTGATTTTTTTTTGTTTTTTCTTGTCCATCTCTGCTCCATGGTCACAGGCTGAGGATTTCAGGGAGTAATCCTGATGATTATTACCTTATATAAGGAAAATAAACTGAAAGTTAAACTGAGGTTTTTAAGGCAAAGTGGACAAGCAATTTGGACTACATTTATAGAGATCAAAGATGGAGATGAGCACCAGAGGAAAAAAATTGGGTATCCAGTGCTTCCATGTCACTGAAACTATCAATACAGATAGCAAGCACTTCTTCAATTTCCTGCAATTGAAAAGGCCTGGTGAAATCAAAGAAAGTTTGTAGGCAGCCTATTCTAGAGTGTTCTTCATCTGTAAGAACCAAAAATTTCAAAGAAGACTCATGTTCAGTCACTTGGCCACTCACATGAGCATACCCTGAAGGGATTTGAGCTACTCATCCTTTGTGGCAGCATTATTTTCTTTCACAAAGTTGATCTTTTTCCCAGCAGTGATTAATTATTATTTCCTGACATGTTGGGCGGTAAGCTTCTTGCACAAACATCTATATCCTAAAGTCCTCAATTTTATTTATCTGCTCTAAGTTCACAGACATTGGTGAATTACATTGGAGAAAGCTCCACCTTGTGCTAAGTCTTTGCTAGTATAATGTGCTATCCAAAGGAACATCTGCCAATACAGGAAGCCAATTACTTATACTGATAAAGTATTAGCAAAGTCCTTGTCAAGCTTTTGACCTCTGCCATCTACACAACTCCTAAGCAGATTCAAAGACATAACTGGACAGCTGGCATTTTCTGGGACAAGTCCCAGTACAGCCTGCATCCAGCTTCACCATGCTTGAAACAGAAATAGTTTACTCCTACAAGCATAAGCAGTCCCATGCCAGTTGGCCAAAGTTCCTGGACATGTTTAATTTACTAGTGTAGCTGTAGTGCTCCTGTAGAAAGGCTTGAAACAGCCACAGAAATAGCTGTCCCAAGGGAAGGAAGGACCTGCTGGAAGAAGTAACAATACCTGAATGGAAAAAGGGAGAGGAAATGGATCTTGCCTCTGTTAACTTTCTGACTATGTTTCCACCTCTGCAGGGCTGTCTCCACTGAAGCTGAATGTAAAGCACAGCAGAGTTGAAAGAGAAGAAACAGAATGAAAGCAGACCCTGGATACAGGCTGTCCTGCACAGCAGTGCAGCGTGGGCAAGGTTCTGCAGTGCTGACATTCCCATGGAAGAGAGAGGATTTGGGTGGGCTGAAAATAAATACCTCAAGATGGAGACCAGGCAGCTGCCTCATTCTCTGCTGCCTCTTAAGACATGGCTTCAATATATTGTGACTGTGAGACCAGGAGCAAGAAGTCACATCTTAGCAAGGTAGAACAAGTCAAGTGGGAAAATGGAGGCATCTCGAGGCTGCTAATCTGTATCCCATTAGGACACCCCACCCATGTTTTTTTCTTAGTGACATTTATCTCATGAACTGGAAACTTTAGCTGAAGTAAGCGTGTGAATGAGGAGATAGTGGTGGAAGCAGTAAACCTTGTGAAATACTAAGCTGAACAACTTTAGGCTCTGTGTAAAAGTGCAACGATTTTCTTAGTTTATCTTGCAGGTGTCTCATTTGGAAGCTGAGGATGTACGGGGTGGAAGAATGGGTTGCTGTGACATTTGAAAATCATCTGGACTGTTCAAGGGGTAGCAATCAGCAGCTAAATAGCAGCTACCTGACAACTGTTAATGTTGTGATCCGCAATGAGGCCCTTATCTTTCAGAATCTCCATCAGCACCCTGAGTGATGACACCTTTTGCACCTTTAGCAGATAACACTTATCTATGGGGAATGAACATCATAAGTGGCAGACCTTGGTAAACCTGAGGGTAAGGCAAAGAGAGATTTCATGAAGCACATTAATGAGAAGTGCAGTTTTCCGCCCGAAGCAGAATAAGGCCATATGGACAGGGAAGTGCCTTAGCAGAAGCCCTGATGGAAAGGACAGGTGCATTTTGGAAGATGTTAGTCTGAATGTAAGCCAATGTTGCTTTCTCACTGTGAGGAAGCAAATGCCATAGTGGGCTGCATCATGAACACGTCCAGCAGAGTAAAGGAAGTTACTTTCTGTCCTGTACTTGGGGCTGCTGCAGTCACACCTGGAATACATTTGGGGCTTTGCTGTTTAAGAGGGATGTAGAAACACTGGACAGGGCCTACTGAACGGCTACAAAATGGTGAATGACCTAGAACACGTTACCTGGCTATAAACCAGCAACAAGTAGAGGGCAACAATTTGCCTTTGTATCTTCCACTATTTCCTATCTGACTCCTTTGCTCAGAATAATTGTGATAAAATCAAGTGATAAAATCTTATCCCCTTTCCTGTGATATTTACCGGGATGCTGCAGTTGCACACAAATAATCCTTAGGAATGCAGTGCAGTCTGTGCAATCCTAGATAGTTAGGACTTATGCTGGTGATTCAGTGGCACAAAAATAAAAAAATCTAGTTCTAGAATGACTGAAAACAAGAGGTTGGTGCATTAGGGGAAATGATGTGTGCTATGGGTTTCCCAAACAGACACAGTGACATTGGCTGCACCACAGTGGTACTTTGCAATCTGTTAGGGGAGCACTGATGCCTCTGTATAAAGCTCTGGTGACACATGCTTTGAAGTATTCTGAACTGTCCCAGGCATACATATTCAGAAATTTCTGACTCAATTTTTACAGGGTGCCAAGAGAATTGTCGAGACCACAGGGGAACTGAGAAGCTCCCCTGAGGGAGAAGCCTGGAAGAGTCCAGCTTAGCAAAGGTCTACTATTGCAGGGCAAAGGCTGAGGTGGGAGCAAGCACTGTAAATAAGCCTGCATAACTCTCCCATCAGCTCTTGGCTGGGAGTAAAGCTCGAGTCCACTTCTGGAGATCACTGCTGGGTTCCTGTTCGATGTCCCCACTCAGCAAAACCAAAGCTATGAGTGAGCTCCCATACTTGCAAATGGTGATTCCAATGCCCAAGAAAACAAAGAGTTGTGTGAGAGGGAGAGGAAGGTCATAAAACATAACACACCTAAACTCTTCCTTTCTGAAAGATCAGACCTAAGATTATTGAGACAACTAGGAGAGGACTGTGGTGACTGCCCTATGCCAAAACCAACAAATACGTTCTTTGTATTATGTGATTGCCAGGGCCCAGGGATTTGTAACCTATCCTGACAAAAGACAAGATATCCTTGAACTGATCCCACAAAGGAGCTGCTCACCGGACTGCTGCTCAGCTCCAGATCCAGGGCAATGTGCTGCAGGGTGACTGTGTCTCTCCAGATGCGACACCTTCAAGCCACCATAACTACCTGCCTTGCTGCTGTGTGTTGGCTTGTTGTGACAGGCATGTCAGGACATGGCAGATGGTCTGGGTCAGCCCAAAGGCCAACTCGGAGCAGTGTCACCCTGACAGTGGCTGAGAGCCTCACTAGTGTTTGTCAAAGCTCAGGAATTGTGAGTACAGACACATGTGCAGAGGCTTTCCCTGATCACTGCACCATTCCCCAGGTGTTCTGAGCTTGAGCACACCCCAGTCCTGATGCCTTTGTGGTGTGTGCGATCAGGATTAGGTGGGAACTGCACCTGGTTCTCCTCTAATGGATTTCTGTGGCAGCCCCTTGAACAAATGAAAACATACAGTAGCCACTCCATTGGTGCAGAGGGTTTGCAGAGAAATTATATGTGACAATAAATGGTCTCTAAAGAATGATTCTTCCCATGGTGGAGGCACCCTCTTGGTCTGTGAACATCCCCTCCAGTGCCTCGGGGATTTCTGGCATATAGCAAGCTAAAACAAGACAGAGGGCTGATGCTGTTCCAGCACACTTGAACTATGCAAGTAGCTTTTTCAGATTTGTGCTGCTGGTTTGAAAGGATTGAGTGACATCTAATATGATTTGGACATCTGCACTATCTTGGCCTGAGAAACTCTGTCAATGATACATCCCTACAGATCCCAGGCCAGACATGGATGTTAATATCATGACTCCTTGCAGTTGGGTTTTAGCAACATAGATCCCATTCTTCATTGACATCTTAAAATTTGAGGGCGAGGTTCAAACTCTCTGGAGAGTGAGCTTAGGATTTGGCTCTGTCAGCTGCACAGAATATAAGATCTCTGCCTATAACAAGAACACAACGATTTGTACAATTCAAAGCATCACAAATTCATCCAAAATAAGCATTTCTTTCTATGTTTGGGAAATTACAGTCATGGATAAATGAAAGTACACCCATATATGCCCACACACTGTTGATGGACCTCTAATATTTTACTTATGTGTTGGTCCTCTGATGGCTGTGCAAAGCTTGGACTCTTCCTGGAAAGAAATCTCTGCAGAATACAGACTGGTGACCTTCTCCTGAGAGAGCCATGAATGTTTCTGAACACGAATTCCAGGATTCCACCCTGTTTCATCTTCCCAGTCCTCACTGTACTTATTGCCAAGTAAATTCATCCAAATACTCACTTCCCTTTTTGGTAGGAAAACAGGTTCCTTCATGTCAGGGGGGTGAAAACCTTCCTAGGCTGATGTGAAGAAAGGCTCCCTGCTGGTTTTCCATGGAGGGGGGTGGACTCATTTTCTTTGCAGCAGGAGTGAGGTGGTAGACATGTCCCCTTTCCCTGATTTCCATGAAATTCACCTGGAGAGAGGTCTCCTACATGGCATCACAGTTCATTAGCACTAGGATCATCATACGCTGGGGACATCACAGGTTCCCTTGAGAAATGTCTGAGCAGCGTCTCTGCCCCCTCTGTTTTCAGTATCAAAGATTGTAACAGGCATTATGCCGGCAAAGTTTCAGGGGGGTTCCTGAATTTTTCCGTGGAAAATTTCACATGGCAATGTGCTCCGTACTTCAATGTGTCCTCTCCTCTCCCGAATGCAGCATTACCAAGCAGGTCCAGAGCTTTAGGGAAAAGCAGACAGCGAGTGGGGGTGTGGCTTGGGAAAGCCGTCCTGCAGGGACGCGTGCTCACAGCAGCGTGAAGGAGACGAGAAGAAACCTTTGCAGAGGTATTCTGCCTCCCCACACTGTGCCCTCCTGTGGCCTCTTCTGCTGTCATCCCAGCCCCACTGACCAAGGAGGAGTGGGAAAGCCTGGAACCTTCCCTGACATGCAATCACCATGGCACAGTCAGCCCTGAGGTATAACAGCATCAACACGCCCTAAAGGACTGGGGATAGAAGGAAGGTAAAATTGGGCCAGAGAGGAGGCCTAGAGCTACTTTCCTGCTCTGGTGCAATGAAGCAGTAACACGCCCACTCCAGAGTAGGAAAACATCACTGACCTTGTGTCAATCTGACAGTCTTTTTCCTCCTTCTCCTCCTTCTGTGGCAAAATTCTGGTCCCCTGCCATGGCAGGACAACCCTGTTGTAGGTTTCCCCATAGCTGTTTGATGGCATCTTGCAATTATCTCACAGGAAGGTGCTGAGATTCCATCAGTTCAGTCTTGCCAGAGCAGCAGTCCCTTCATGTCCTTAGATGAGATGCCCATGTGGCAGTCCTGCCAGAGGCAGTCCTGTAGCAAAGAGCTTGTTAACACACCCAGGAAACAATCCACACATTCAATGGCTTCTTGGATTGTTTGGGAAGAGCCTGAGTGGAATGACATCTACTAAACAGTGGATTATCTGCATAACAAGGAAGTTTGGCTTCTGCCTTATGCAGAGCATTCATGGCTCTTCTGATGCAGGCCAACAAAGTGTTAGGCATGTGCAGGCAGAATGTGCTTCCCCTTTTAGTGTCATAATCAGCAAGTACAATGCAGCATGAATGAGGTCTTCCCATAACACAGAATTGTATAACCTCCAGCAGGCAGCTCATCCAGAAGAGAACTGCAGGGAAAGTACAGAGAGCAGTGATCTCCTGTTAATAACAGAAACAAAAAGAAGCAAAGTGGGGAAAAAAACGTAATGATGTGCCGTAGAAATTCTGGAAAGAGGATTCAGTCATTTTAGAATATTAAAAGCCACCAAAAGTCAGTGCAGTATTCCCACCTCTTGTTATAAATTCAGTATTTAGAGGGGATGCACATTCTCTCCCTGATGGTGAGAAATGTTTGCCATGTCATGTAAGCTTTTGTTAAAGTATTTTTGTTCTTTATAGATTACTATAGCTGAGTAGGCATTTTGGCATTTGAATTTTTCTACCTAATGATAATACAGTTTGTGCTCTACTAATCTGGACAGATAAAGAAACTTGACAAATATTCCTGTCATTCATTTGCTATCCATGACACTGCCAAAACATCTTGAGCAGAAGGACATTGTACTCCTGCCAGTCCAGCTGGGATCAAACGAATAACTTTGAATTGAAAGCAAGAGTGCTTTTAAACAGAAGAATAGGAAAAAAGAACACCTTCCCACTCTGTCTGTATCAGTCAACACGTCTTAGAATCAATTCTGCAATCTTATCACGTCCCACATTACTACTATTTATAATGAAGAACAGTACAAAGATGGAGAAAAAAATTATAATATGGAGCTCACCACTGCAGTGACCAGAATTTGATGGCATCTTTCAAATTCTCAATTTCTACAAAATTTATTTGTTTACCTCTGAGATTCTCAAAAGATGGTTCTTGCATATGGGTGTTTGAGGATCAGAAATTGACCTTTAGTTCTCAAAATAAGCATATGGTCTCTTTACAATCATTCATTTACTACTAATATTTTCTTTCAGCCTAAAGAGATTCTTTTACGCTTTTTTCTCCTCTTTACACTTATACAGACAAATCCATCTTGCATCAGCTTCATCCCACTGGACTAACCAAGCCAATCTTTTTAAGTCACTCACCCTAAAGTAGTTCATCCGTTCTCTTGATCATCTGAATAATTTTGAGCTGCACTCGTTCCACATAAGTGAATCTTTCTGCACTGTCTCATCACTTTTTGTTTTATTGAGATCACTCTATGATGAACATGGCTTGCCTATTTTTTAGTCCAGCTGGTGTTTTTTTGCTATAGTTGACTGCCAGTTTGACAGATTCACATGACCACAAAATGGCATAAATAGTCTCTTGGGCTGGAAAGGATCACAGCCACATTTGCTGCTTAGCAGGAATGTGTCTGTGCCTTCAGTACAGGCAGCAGAACTGACATACTCACAGAAGTTGCTGTTTTCCAGCTGGAGTCCCGGGCTGCAGGAAGGCAGAAGGCACAGGCTGGATAAGAAGGAGCCAGGGGCACTCAGAGTAAAGATACCTAGGTTTTAAATGTGCATCCATTTCATGGCTGCAGTAATGGGAGAAGATGAAAAAAAATGTAATGCAGGATTTAACCTCTGAAGGCCACCTCAACCAAGTATCCTTAGCTATTTTTTATCACCTAATATTGTTTCAGAGGTTAAAGCTCTGGCTTGCAATCCCCTTTCAACATTTTTTCTGTAGTTCTCTGTTGTTCCATGTGCCTCTTTGCTACCCTTTGGAGAGGGAGAGAGACTCAAATGACTCAGTCATTATGACCAGCTCAAGTATGCAAGCACCCAGAAAAGCTGCTTGCACATTTTAATATACATAGAAATCTTCTCAGGCTTTGCCATTTTGCTACGTCATTTGCCTTTCTGCATTTGTGAAATTACAGGATTCAGTTAGTTCTGGGCTCCAGATCTAACATTAATATTAATCTCTTGTCATTCATAAGTCAGGTGACAATTTCTGTCCATTTGCTTATTGAATAGTAGCCTACACTGATCTGTCAAAAACAAACCACCTCTAAATGTTCTGTGACATTTTGAGATGCTCTCAGGATACAAGAAAAACAGTAACTTAAGTAAAACTTCTGAGAAGTCCTGATATTTCCTTAGAACATACAGGCATTCTGGAGACATAAAGATTAAGATCAAAATACTAAGGAAACTCTCTGCTGAAAGAGTAGCAATCACACGATCAGTACCAAAATGGAAGAATATACTGTTCGGAGCAGCAATGATTTGAGATGAGAATTGCCTTTATATATACAGAGTTTTCATTGTGAATTTTCAGGTGGTCTCAAGTGAAGAGGCTGCCAACATACCAGAAGGCAGTACTGAAAAAGTGACACTGGAAAAATCAACTTAAACTATTCCTTCAGATAAAAGATGTAACTCCGTGAGGACAAGTTCAAGCTATTCAAATTACAAATGATCAATAAATCACACAAGATGAAGAGCAACTGGTTTGGTCTCATTTTTCACAGAGAGAAGCAGAAATGCTGTTGCAGCAGGGGCTGGACATTCCCTGTCACATGGTTCATCATCCACACATGTCTCAAAATGGAGAATTGATAGTACAATGCCAAGTGGCAGCATGCTGGAGCTTCATGTTCACAGGAATCCTACCTTCACGCCAAAGGGAGAAGGGATCTCAGAAGTGTATGTTGTGACACAGGTGACACTGACGGTGCTCTCCATGGCAAGCTGCAGCAGCTATCAGGCTTCAGTAAGAGAGAGCAGATGAATGAGGTGGAACAGGAGAGACAGGGAGACAGAAGGTGCAGTAGGGACCAGGAAGCAGGAGCCGAAAAGCAGTAGGGAGGTGAGTAAAATGAAAGCTGGGTGACATGGTCTAGTGTGAGGTGTCCCTGCCCATGGCAGAGCATTGGAACTGGATGTTCTTAAGGTCCGTTCCAATCCGAACTGATCTGTGAATCTCTGATTCAAGCAATGTGGGAAAGCACTAATGCCCACCTTGTTCAGAGAGCAGTATTTCTTCCCAAATCAATCCTTTTAACAACCAGTCAATCAGTAACTGGCCATTAAACACTGAGTAGTGTTTTCCTCCCTACCGAAGGCTGCCCAAACTGCTTCTGGACAGCACACACTTCTTCAGTGCTTAAGTTGGCACTGTGAGAAGGACCACGATCCCACTGCTCTCTGCTTCATAGCTAATTGCAGACTACCTGTATCTTGAAGAGTAATCTGCTTGTAAATCTTCTCATGCACTGCCCAGTGCACACGCTGTCTCAGCCCTCCAGGAGCATCCTCCTGGTCCCCACCAGTAGCTCTGCTTTCCCTTCTCCTGTTCTTCTCAGCCATTTCTTTTGGCTCACAAGCACCTGGGGTATGAGGAGGCACCCAATGCGCTGCCAGCTTGCCTCTCCTGCAGTGGTAGGACAAAGAAAGACTTGGCAAATGGATCCCAAAGGCACTCTTTCAGTGGGACAGGTGTTGTGGTACTCAGGTAATGGGTATGAAATAAGTGGAAAACCAGAGAATTTGGCCAAGGCTGGTAGATATTTCCTGCAGACATTTCTGAGACATTGATCTCCACTCTTTCTTATGAAATTATACATTTGGCTTTAAAGATTGCAAACCTGCACTCACCACTGCTTAAATAATATTTATACATACTAGTTCTCTTTTTATTTTGAAAGAGCCCAACAGCATGTGCAAACGGTGAACATCCCCCACTGTGAAAAAAACATGCCATATTATCAAACCTTAAATACATCTCAGGAGTCAGATACAGTTTCTTCCTGGGCATCAGATTACTAGGGTTAAAGCAGTTTCACTAGTTAGTCTTACAGCACTTAAATCTCTCAAGAAAAAATACTTTCTGTGGAACTGAAATGTGTTCATCTAACTCTGATGATAGGAAAGGGAATAGAGCTCATATATTCCTAGAAATTCACATCACTTTCACATCAGGGTTGTTGTGGACTCTAAAATCTGTGCAATACAAGCAAGGTATCGGATGCATCTATTTTAAACTTCCTCTCAGAGATGTTCATTTATGCCTATTATGGACCCATGTTTTTGCCAAGATCAGTTACCTTCACATCAGCACTTACCAGCTGACAGGCAGCCTGACTCCAGAAATAGTGTGTCAATGCAAAGTGACTCCTGTCCTTCCATGTATGACAGCAAATCACAAAGGGAGGAGAAATTAATTTTCCATTCCCTCTCTATTAATATTCCATTTTGATCCTGATAATCCTCTGTACTTCACAGGGTGTCTACTGGAGTTCTGCACAGTGCAATGTGTGGGAATTTGGTGTTTCCTGAATGTACCATTTAAAACAGAAAATCCAACAGAAAATTTCAGTTTAAAAACTTGCAGTTTTCCTATACCAAACCCATCAACAATAACAGTAGTTTGTGCAAAGCATTGTGAGAAAAAACCTTATTAATAACAAAGTAATAAAAATCTTTGATTTAAAATATTTGTGATTGCTTTAAAATAAATATATATATAATGTATTCTTTATGAGATCATCCAAAACAAACAGAGTGGATTATGGTTAATCATATAGTGCGTATAATAGTGTATGACTATTTGCCCTTTAGCAAATAGTCATAAAGTTCAACCTTTTCTACACTTCAAATACAAACTTTTAATGGATTCATGAAAGTGGAAGGCAAACTAAAGGCTTCACATTCTCTCTCTTACTCTGTGTTGTGGAAGACTGTAGGATGGCTCCAATCACTTTCAGTGGCTCTGGTGTTACACAGGACTGCTATCCAGATATCAAATATTGTGACTAGTGCCCAATAATCCTAGACTCATGGAATGGTTTAGGTTGGTAGAGACCTTAAAGCTCCTCCAGCTCCAACCACTGCCACAGGCAGGGACACCTTCCACCAGAGCAGGTTGCTCCAAGCCCCTGTGTCCAGCCTGGCCTTGGGCACTGCCAGGGATGGGGCAGCCACAGCTTCTCTGGGCACCCTGTGCCAGCGCCTCAGCACCCTCACAGGGAAGAGCTTCTGCCCAAGTTCTCCAAGGATTTGCTCCAATAGTTCTATGTCCCTCTTGTGCTGTTGCCCCAGAGCTGGATCAGGACTGCAGGGGCGGTCTTGCCAGAGCACAGCAGAGGGGCACGATCCCCTCCCTGAGCTGCTGCTCACACTCTGGAAATGCAGCCCAGCACACAGGGGGACGGTTCTGGGCTCAACTGCACACTGAACCAACGTGCCCAAGTCCTTCTCAGGGTTGCTCTCCATCCTGCCTCCCCCAGCCTGCGTTTGTGCTTGGGATTGCCCTGACGCAGGTGTAGGACCTTGCACTTGACCTTATTGAGTTTCTTGAGGTTAGTGTTGGCCCACCTCTTGAGCCTGTCCAGGTCCCTTTGGATGGCATCCCTTCCCTCCCGCACGTCAACCGCAGCACACAATAGGGTGTCACTGGCAGACTTGCTGAGGGTGCTCAATCCCTCTGTCCATGTCACTGACAAAGATGTTAAACAGCTCTTGTAATTCTGTAATGACAAATACACCAAAAGAATAAACATAAACAGGCTGAAGCCCTTACCCCTGTGCAAGGTCCCACACTAATGCATATTCTGAGGAAAAATCCTTTTCCTAGTCTGTGACAATGAATATTGTACCTTTGAGCAACAGCCCGCGGGAAAACATCAAGACCCTGCCATGTTTTCCTGTACACAGATCTTCCTTTGGCTATGAGATTCTTTGCCACGGTTGCACATCCCAGCCTTTTCCCTTGCACAGACAATGCTGGTGGGATGTCAGTTACATTAAACTACACAGCAATGTTTTCCTAAACATTTTATCAGTTCTTTGTATAATCACAAGATACTATGTTAAAATGATCAATCCAGATCAAATAGCTAAGAAATGCCAGGACAGAAGAAGACGCTGGAGAGGAGTTAATTTGCTACATTTAAAGTGTGTGTGAAGGAGTCCACTGAGCAGGACTTCCTACAAATGTTAGTTCTTAATAAACACAGGTCATGCTCCATAGCAAGAGTTCTTGCTGGATCAGCAATAGTCCATTTGACATGACATGTTAGTAAATCACAGAAGAAATTCAACACCGTATTTGCCAGTGACAGAACAGGTGCATCACCCTGATGTTTCTGGACTTTGGCAAATCTTCAGGAGTGTTTAATTTCATTTCACAACAAGCAAAAGAAAGATGAGTGTTTTTCACATTGGCAGCAGCTTACTTCTCCTTTAACATGTTTCTGTTAACAAATTTTACCTCTATAGTGACACAACTAAGCATTCCAGTAGTTTCAGACTGGGATCATGAATGTAACCAGCTGAGACAAAGCAGATGGCAAAGCACCAAAGCCATCCTAATCTGGCATCTCTTCTTCATTTCAGTCTTGAACACAAAAGTGAGGCATAAATTTAATGTGTTCTTATGAGACAGAGGGACACATCCAGTCAAGACACTTCTGGGTAACAGAACACATTGGGCAACTGATGACATAATTGTCAAGGAAATATAATTCTCAGCCATCACCAGATTCTTACTCAGAAGAGTAAGACAGTGGTTTACAAACAATTTCTCTGAGACTGAATAGAAGAATACAGTAAGAATACAGAAGAGTACAGTAAGAATAAAGATATGCTATCCTTCCTCATGCCCTCAGAGACTTCTGATGGACATTTTACCCTGTGTTCAGTAATTATATTCTTGGCTATTGTTTCTTCGGATTTGGGTTCCATAAAATTGGTCTGGAAACCTTTTTGAAACTTTGGTGTCTCTCTTTACGTACTTAGTGGGATGAGGCAGAATGAAAAGTTATACAGAAGACAGAGTAGCTTTGATGCTGTTAGCTCTCCTGGGAAACCACCTTTCAAAGTCGGCAAGTTATCAGGTTCCAAAACCTCCTCTTCAGACTCATGTGGAAGGAGTCTGGGACTAGACTCTCTTTGCATCCAGTAAAACATTCAGGTTTCCAAGTCTGCATGAATATGGCCTCCTTGCTCAAAGGAAAGAAAACTTGAGGCAAGTAACTAAGACCAAATGAACTGCCACATTTTATAGCCCGTTCTCTTCATAAATTGTCAACAGCCAGTTACAAAGTCATTACAGCACTGATAAATCAGATATTAGTGGAAATTATTCTTTACAGTTAAACTTTTTTCATAGATCATTCAAAACAACTTATAAGGGAAATAAGGGAGAAAACTCAGATTCCAGCATATTGGTTCAAAAATTGCATTTACAATATAGCATCACCTTATTTTGGCATCTTATATTTATTTTCACCCCCCAGGATAATAGGAATTATCTAATCAAGGAACAGATTTAAGAAGTAATGATGTACAGTTGTTGTATTACTCTACTCTACTTCTCTCACTGCCTCACTTGATATCTGAAAATTAAAGTCCTCAACCCTTGGACTCCCATTCTATGAGCAATATTTAACTTTGTTTCTTAGAAATTAAAAAAAAAAATACCCCCCCATCCCCCCATATATAAATGGAGAATACTCCAGTATTCTCATAGGAGGCAACTTCAGATCCACACAGGAAATACTGCTCTAGCCAACTGCTATTTAGCATCAAACTTCTCACATCTGACTCTGAGAAGGCAGAAAAGGCCAGCCAAAAGCTATTCTAACCAAGATCATTATTTTAAAACCAGCACGGTCTGGCTGGTGGAATGAAAACAGCTCTTTAGTGGCACTGATAGATTGTGCCCTGATGCCAGTAGATGGATGCAGAAACATCCATGCACATACTCCCCTGCAGCGACAGCACTGCCAAACATGACAGTGCTGTTCTGCTTAGGTTATTAGTGACAGAGAGTTTCATGAGATGTTTAATTGTCTGGATTTTAGTATGTATATAATATAACATACAGAGAAAATTTCCATTTGACGTGAGCTATAAACGCCACTATCTACTTAGCTTTAATTGGAAAAGACTGTCTTGCCCATATAGATTCAGACATTTCCAGTATAGTAGGTTTCACTGTCTAAAAATTTGACTTCTGGTTTAACTTGGTCTTCTGAACTCATCTTCCTTGGAAAGAAATAGGTACTCTGTAAGTGATAAAGTCTTTTCAACAAAAAGATCATAGAAGGAAGTACCTTTTAGAGTGATTTACTTCTTTCCATGTGCTACAGATTGAAACTCCAAGTTAATAGCTTGATCCATGACAATGACCATTCCAGGCCAGACCGAATGTCCAGCTAGTCCAGAAGGTGCCTAAAGCTGTTTCCTAGTGTAGTCCCACAGCATCTTACGTTTCCTGTTGTCATTACTATCAATCAGAAGGCCAGAAGTCGTGAACTATCTTAGCTGTAGAAGGACTCATCAGAGCTTGCCTGGACTTCTTGCATCTTACGCTTGATTAGTTTTGTTTAGCTGAAGCAGCAAGTTTCCTAACAGTCTGGAGGCAAATGTGCAACTTGATTTTAGCTTTAGCCTGGTTTGTGAGAAGAAATCACACCCTATAAGTTGAAGATGTAAAAAAAATCCAAGTAAGTACTAGGTAACTGGATTTATGGACTGAATAAATAAATAAATATCAGCAACAGACTTCAATAGCATATAAAAATAATGCCAAGAGGACACAAGACAGAGAACAATGAAATCCCAGCAATGTCATACTCTAAGTGGCAAAGAACTCAAGATACTGAAGACTCACTCTATCGGGAAGGACCCGATTTGACCTCAGAAGGCTTGAGAAATGAGACCTTTGCATTTTTAGAGAAGGAGCAGATACTATTGAATTTGGGTTTTACTTAGTTTGACTGTATCACAAAGCACCACTGGGAGAAATTGGGCAATTTAAATTATAGGCAATAGTGACTGGACAAATAACATGTTTTTTTGTTTTTACTAGATTGTTAAAACAGTGATTAGACTAACAATGAATTTTCTTGGATTCAAGTGTGCCTTGCCACTGACATTGGGGGATGTAATGGACGTGTAGATCATGGCATGGTCCATTGCAGATCCACAGGACAGGGAATGGCAAACCTCAGTACTGCTTTTCCTCTCCCAACAGCTCCATCTATATGTGAAGTATTTTTCCTTGTCCATGTCGCAGACACAGTTGCCCAGGTTCCCTGCAGCCCTCCTTGTCAGCTCTGGGTAGGGAAACAAGGAAAGAAGCTCTTACTCAGCATGCTTTGCTGTTCCTTCTGGGATATTGCTTGAAGGATGAAGTTCCCATCTAACCCACAGCCCAGGTGGGGCCCCTGTACAAAGCTACCACCACAAATCACCCTCTGGGCTGAGGCTGTGGCAAGCTTCTGCCCCAAAACCCCTTTCCCATGCAGGCTGGAGGCTAGAGCTCGTCATGTGCCCAACTGGTAGTTGGTTTGCACTCCTCCAGCTCTGTATTGGCAGTGTCATCTCCCCAGCAGCTGGCATCACCCAACTGTTTGCCCCTCTGACCCAGTGGGTGCTTTAGGCACAGCAACAGCCCTTACAGTGGCCAACCTCCTTTTCCTGGACCTATGGGAAATACTGTTCTCATGCTGGAGCAGGCACACTCTTACAGGACTGTGGAACATGAATGTATACTTGCAAGTCACACCTCAGCATCTGAATCCAGTGAGCATCCAAAGTCATGGCTTGGCAGCTGTGGGATGAATGCATGGCGTGCTATGTGCAGTGGCAGCATCTGAATCTGCCTGTACTCAGCCTGCCTGTCTGTGCAAACAGAGAGATGTCCTCGCTCCCATGGAGCAAAGCCTGTCCTGGCACCAGAGAAGCAGCACACGGGTTCCAAGCTCTCTGTGGTACACACTCTTTTTGATTGAGCCCGGATTGGACTGGTAGCCATCTATCAGTAGTAATAATGACAACAGTAATTTTCTGAGAAAATACGATTTCTCAGAAATACCAGTAATTTTCAGTTGGGAACTTACAGGGACACATGGTAAACCTCTTTTCCTGCCATATATGAATTGTGCAATGACTTCTTAAAATGGACCAAGCTGAAATAGAGGCCTCTCAGGCTCTGACTTGCTATGAAAATGCCCGTTCTATACTGGGCTCAATAATCCAATAACAAACACTTCTTTAAGGACCCCAGCCCAGATAGTTATTTTTATGGATGCTTGTGTCACTGCTCCTGGGAGTTGGGTTTCAGCAGAAAGAAGCTAGTGTTTCGCTGACATCTTAAAATATGAAGGAGAGCTTTGAGCTCTCTGAGGAGTGAGTGAAACATTTGGCTTTACCAGCTGCACAGGGAATGTGAACTGATCCAAATATAAGAACTGAGGGATTTATACATTTGTTTCAGGCATTGTAAATTCACTTTAAGAAATTATTCTCCCTGCACACATGCACATACATGTACTCCCGTACACCTTCATGTACTCACACAGCACTTATGATGCTCTGACATTTTCCTTCAGGGTTGTTCTTGCTGCTGCTGTGCAGAGCCTGAAGTCTTCCTGGGAAGAAATCTCTACACGATGTACAGAATACAAAGAAATGGAGTTCATTCATGATCAGCTAGACATTGCATTACGTTGGTATCTAGGTATTTATGTTACTCAGTAGACAAAATGCTGGATAATTCAGTAAAGTTTATGCTTGAGTTGTTTCTATAACTCAAAATAACTTCTGAATAGAAAGGAGATGTTCTTGACTATATATGTAACTTTTATAAGCCAAGTGCTCTTTAGATGTCTTCTCCATCTCCGCTGATACCTGAGGGAATGGTTTCTACGTATGACTGAATTTGGCTTAAAAAATCAGACTCTGTTCAACGAGAAGACATAAGATTCAGAAGAAGGACAATTTGCTTTCCTGAATCCTGTCACTTTTGAAGGGTTCTTCACCCTTCTTCTTTGGCTGACTTACTTTCTAAAAAGCTTCCTATCTGTCAACACTGACTGGTTAATTATTGCATTTAAAATAGATGAGAAATGCTAAGATTTGAGTCCTACAAGACAGTCAGGCTGCAGAGCTTTCCAAACATGCTTGTCATTCACTAGTTACCTAGACACTGCCAAAATATCTTTAGCAGTGGTTATTGAATTTCTCCCAGTTCAGCCAAGGTCAGCGAAAAGGTTAGCTTTATCATAAGGAAACAAGCCTAGAGGAAAAGTGGCATAGGAGCACTGAACAGGCAGTGAGTCTCACCCTCCTTTATTATAAGCTTCAACATTAGAAATAGTGGAAAACGACAATTGACTAAATTCTATTAAATGCAACACTAATGCTCTGCAGCATTAGTTAAACTTCTTATTGCCTAAATAAGTGCCAGATATAATTGTTCTTAAATCTTTAGTGTTAGCTGTTATGGTTACTCATAAGCAGCCTCAGCCTGGGGAGAAAGGTACCTTTTTAATCCCTAAATCTTTTGGGATCTTTTAGGTTACACAAAGCGCAATCTAAAAATCTCGATGTGTAATCAAAGGTATGGTGCCAGAATGCCTAGTGATTACAGCACATGCTGAGATAGCAAAATAGCTATGCTGTGGGGTGGGCTCTCAGTAGCCTGACTGACCATCAAATAATAAACTATGACAATTCTGTGATGATTAGGATATAGGCCGCTTCATGTAGAACAGCATTTAACAGTCAAGATTTATGGACTAGAAGAACAGCAGACAAGAGGATACAGTTAGCACACCTCTGATTCTTTATCAGCTTGTTTGACAGTTAACTTAAGCCAGTTTGTTTGTGACAAAATCGGGGGTGTTAGAGAGTATGAAAGGGAAGCATCTGGGGATGAGAATAGTGGAAAAGGAAATAAAGAGAGTATGTATGTAGCAAGAGCATGTATCCTACAAACATTCACCTGACTGATCTCTGAGATGCAATTCTCTTTTTATACCCAGAAAGAATTGAGTTAAACTCAACTCTACCTACCCAACCAAACATAAAACTCAAACAAAACAAAAAAAAAAAAAAACAAAACCAACACGAAAAAACAACACACAAAAATACTAACTACAAAAAAATCCCCAAAAACTTTGTGTGATATTGTTGTCAGCTGTGCTATCAAAATTAGAAGAGAATGCATAGAAATATCATAATGGCCAGTAAATCAACAGTGTTTATGGTATGATGTAGGAAGCAGACTCATTCTGCTGCTCCCTGAGTAAAAGGAGATCTCCCATGAATGTTGGAAGCTGACAAACAGAAATGCCAGAACACTAATCCTTCAGAGCAAATCTCCTCATTGCTACACTTCGACTTACATGTTGCTGTGAACGGGACATGGAGATGGTAAGGAAACACTCTCTTTATTAGATTTGATAAGTATTGGATCAGATTAAATAAATTCCAGGGAATACATTTTATATCTCCCATGGAACTTGCTGTTAAGTATGGAGTTTAACATGCCATGTTACCTTCTTAAGATGTTCTCTAAGAACATGTTTGAATGCTCCTCATAGAGACTGTGCACTGAGGGCAGAGGGCAATGGAATTTTGAACTGATTTCTTGAGATAACCCAATAGTTACAATTACCAGTGTGGGTTGTGGAATTATTCTGTGGGCAGAAAGGCATTTGGGACCAATAATGCAAAAGGCAATGTCTGAGCCTAAACATTAATCTCCAGAGAATATTATTTGTGAAGACTGGCTTGTTCTACAGTTCATGGAAGGCAGTGGCAGAAATGCCCATCCTCTTACTTAATCCTGCTCTTGCCCTCAAGGACTAATATGTGCCATGCACTGTGTGTTTGTAATTCAGCCTTCATCACAAAAAAGGAAGCAAACATTCCATATCTCTACATAGCAAATTTGGAAATGTGCTCTTAATCCACATGAAGTCTTTTTCCATCACTAACTCTGTTCCACACACAGACTACAGCAATTTAGTCCCTGTAAAGTTCCTGAAACAGCCAACTGAGAGTAGAAAGGTGAGTAAATGTAAAACCTTCAGTTGAAAATTGGCAGTATGAATGTGCAGCCAAGGTAAACAATGCACACACCTCCTGTTTCATAGCAAATATGAAGTAACTCTTAGGTGACACTGAGAATGCCATTTCCTTCACACATGTGTATTTAAGCAGCTGAGTGAGTCCAGTTATAGAGCAGGTGAGTGAAGTTAAAAGGGCTTAGAAGCCCCTGAGTAAAGTGCAGAAAACAGAGGGACAACAGGTGCCTAAAAGAGTCATAGAAGGACAGAGAGGGATGGAAGGGAAATTGGATGGAGTTGCTAGCCTGATGTTACTATTAGGATGCCAGTGACTCACAAGAAGAGGTTAGGTGGCATGTTCTGTCTGTCACAGAATTAGAGAGGTGTCAAGATGCCAGCAGATTACCATAACGCTGATGCGTGACTCTCAGACACTATAAATAGAAAGTACAACTAAACTACGTGCTGCCTGAGCTTCATGTGAATATTTCCCAATCATCTTCAGCTGTAAAGACAGATTCACTTAATCACTGCTTTACCAAGCATGCAGACATAACCTTTGCCTTCGCATCCATGTTCTGAACTCCCTGATGCTCCCTCAAGGATTTCTTCGGCTAGCCTGAGTCCTCCTGGAGCAGGGTGACCTCTAGGGGCCTCCGGGCAGAGACGGCATGGAATGAGCATGTCAGTGCTCTGCCCCACGCTGCTTTGCACGTTTGCAGACCTTGGACTTTGCTTATTAGAGCCCCCAGTCTGAGACCTTTATGTATCTTGAATCATATATTCCCAGCAGTATTGTCTTGTCTTCCAAAGGACTGCCCAGGTAAGTAGAATAAGACAACAAACTTCTTGTTTTCTCTCTTTCATGAGAAAGATGGGATTCAGCTAGAAGTTTCTTCTGGGCTTTGAATAGTCATGAAGAGCTGAACTGATAAATCTGATTTGTCAAAATTCACTGAGTAGAAGTTTCTTTCTGCAGAACAGGAATGTTGGAACTAGATGATCTTAAGGTCCTTTCCAACCCTAACTATTCTGTGATTCTATGGATTTTCAGTTAATGTTATTCTGTCAATGAAATAGTGTTTATTCACTTTGGAGGCACATAACTGCTGTCTAGATTACTATAACTCTAAGAGTCTTGGCAATCCATGCAGTTCTACTGAAGTACACCAGCTACATCTATTCTATGTTCATATTTATGGTAATTATGAACCACTGTATTTTTCAAGGTCAGTAACCTTTGCATTGCTTACCAACTAGTAGGCAGTCTGACTGCATAGGGTGTTTATACAAGCTCATTCTAATCTTCAAGATATGGCATCAAATTATAAATTCATGAGAAATTAAATATGCTTTCATTATGCAAATGAATGAGAGATATTTCCCCAATACAAATAAGGAACATTTCCAGATTCGTAAAAACTAAACACAGAATTAGGATATAATAGTTATTATTTGAAGGTTTCTGGAGAGATGCAGCCTAATGACATATACAGGTTGGGGTGTCGCTATCAAACTCAATCACCACTGTAAATGTTCAGCACATGAATCATAAGTGTAGTTTAATATTTCACTTAAAAAAAACTCAAACTCTTATAATAATTATAGAATACTCATATCCTATTCAGAGAAATGATCAGATCAAACATGTAAAGTCTTTGCAAAATTTCATTGCAAAATAATACTGTGGCTCTGTATATGAATGTTATGAGGTATGTTTACTGGTTTCTACCAAGATAATTTTTCTGGTCACTGAACAAATGGAAAATAGGCAGAAAACAAATGGTTTTGTAGTAACACCAACTAAAAATGTCTCAGTCCAGCAACTTTCTTTTTATCACACACTAAAGTAGTAGAGAAGGAATAAGTAGTTAGGAAATAGATGACAAAAAGCTGTATCCTGACATAGCTTCGCAAAGGTTGCAAGCCAAAATGGTGCCCAAAGGCTAATGATGAAACAGCCCTACACCTGTAAAAAGAGAAACAAATGAAAACTACTAGTCATGGTGTGAACAGAAGTAATCTACTGTTTATTCCCTATATATTGAAGTGATTGCAAATCTAAAATGGAGAAGAAAGAGACCGAGAGGTTCACATTTTGTGCAGCCCTCAGTCACTTTGCTGCTTCATGACAGCCTCACTCTTCCTCTTCTATCTTCTTGCCATGAAACTCCCTGCTCTTGGCTCGGAGCTTGTTGACCTGGGACTCCGCAATGTCAGCCCGCTCCTCGGCTTCCTCCAGCTCATGCTGGATCTTGCGGAACTTGGAGAGGTTGACATTGGACAGTTCCTCCTGTGCGGGGAGAGGGAGTTTGTGGTGAGGAGCCCAGGGCAGGGGTTTCACTCCTGCTGCACCTAGGCCTTGAAGGGCTACAGATCTTCTCCGGGGAAGGCACAGACTTCCATCTTCCACTCACCACACAAAAGCCTTACACAGACCTCCTCACCCTCCCTTATTCAGGACCCTAGTGTGACAGGCTTCACCAGCACTGTGTCACAGTCGAGGAGAAAACTCATCACTTGAATTTCTCATTTATATACTAACCTTCATATACAAAGTGTGACATTTAACGTTGAAGAAGAACTTGAAGACTTCTGCTGTTAATTACTAGCAGAGTCATGAACCTCACAGTCTAGTCTAAAGTTCACAGTTTAGTCTGACCTGCAGTATAATGCAGGCTGCAGATTTTCCCTGAGTTCATCCCTGACTACTCCAGGGTGCCCAGAAATCAGAACGGCCTCCTGACAGGAAACCAAATGGCATGCCAAGACTGGTGTGTCTTGGCAGTTTCTTTCATACCCCTCTCCTGGCATTCACAATCATGTCAATAAGCCTGCTACCCCGATGAAAGGTGCCTGTCCTTCAGTCAGTACTTACAGCCTCCTCTGCTTGTCTCTTGTAGGATTTCACTTTCATTTGCAGCTTGTCCACCAGATCCTGGAGCCTGAGAATATTCTTCCGATCCTCCTCAGTCTAGAGTGGTTGGCAAGCAGCGAAGAGAATGAATTATTCGCTCTGCATCACGTGAGGTTAAGAATTCCCCTTGGGGATGGTGTGTGCAAAATAGGACCTGGTGTGAGAGCAGGGACACCTCCTGCCTTACCTGGTAGGTCAGCTCCTTCACCCTCCTCTCATACTTGCGCACACCCTTCACAGCTTCAGCGCTGCGCTTCTGCTCAGCATCAACCTCCCCTTCCAGCTCCCGCACCTGCAATCACAAACCCATCTTTGGAGCTTCCCTGCTGTCTCTCCAAGGGACATGCTCGCTCTTGCACAAACACCAGCCCTACGCACTCTGGCCTCCAGCTTCTGGATTTGCTTCTTGCCTCCTTTCAGTGCCAACTGCTCGGCTTCATCCAGACGGAGCTGCAGGTCCTTCACTGTCTGGTCCAGGTTCTTCTTCATCCTCTCCAGGTGGGCGCTGGTGTCCTGCTCCTTCTTCAGCTCTTCTGCCATCATGGCCGCCTGAGGAGAGCAAAGGGTCAAAGCCATTTTAGGGTTGGAGACGCTTTGGGGGAGAATACATCCACCATCAGCAATGAAGGGAGCTCCTGACTCACATCTGTGATGGCCTTCTTGGCCTTCTCTTCAGCATTGCGGGCTTCCTGGATAGTATCCTCCATCTCACCCTGAATTTGCACGATGTCTGTTTCCAGCTTCTTCTTGGTGTTGATCAAGCTGGTGTTCTGTAACACAGAAAAGACACAGGTTGTACTTTTAGAACAAATGCCTCCATGTCACTTACTTAAACTGCAATTATTGTTTGGGAAAGCTAACGCAAGAGTCATCTTTGGAGCCATAGCAGCAAACCAGACATGGGTGACTGGCTGCAAAAGCTTTAACACAGCATGTTGCTTTAAGAGATTGCATAGTAATCACTTTCAGTGTCTAGCAATCACATTCTGTGCTGCCCCTTGGTGATGGGATTAATTCCCAGCAGAGTGACAGACCTGGGTATGGAGGAGCTGCACACGTTCAGTGGCATCCAGAAGCTCCTGCTCAGCCAATTTCCTGGACCGCTCTGTTTGTTCCAGGGCTGCCCGTAGCTCCTCAACTTCAGCCTGCAACAGGTTTGCCCTGCGCTCCACCATGGCCACCTGCTCCTTCAGGTCCTCTTGTGTCCTCAGAGCATCGTCCAAGTGTATCTGGGTATCCTGTAAAAGAGGCAACAGAAATTACAAGGTTGCAGTTGGAGCTTGGGTGCCAAAAATGTCAGGGATGTCATATCCCTTTCTGCAGCTTTGGAGAACAAACCTTGAGCACTCCCTGCGTATTTCTCAGGTTCTTCTGTGCCTCAGCAGCCACACGGTTGGCATGGCTGAGCTGGATCTCCATTTCATTCAGGTCTCCCTCCATCTTCTTCTTCAGACGCAGGGCTTCATTCCTGCTCCTGATCTCAGCATCCAGGGTGCTCTGCATGGACTCCACGATTCTGAGGTGGTTTCTCTTCAGCTGGTCAATTTCCTCATCTTTCTCTGCTACCTTCCTATCAATCTCAGATTTGACCTGGTTCAACTCAAGTTGGAGGCGCAGGATCTTCCCCTCTTCATGTTCCAGGGAGGCCTGTACAAGTAGGAACAGTGATTTAAACTACTGCTTCTTTTCTAAGTAATCTTTTATGCAGCACTTCACAAATCAAGGTTAGCTTTCCTTCCAGCTCTGCAGATAACTGTTACCATACATTCAAACTGGACACAATTATTAACTCTGTGTGTACCTCAGCTTCCTCCAGTGAGGCTTGGAGCTCAGATTTCTCTTGCTCAATCTGCTTCTTGACTTTCTCCAGCTCATGAATTGCTTTTCCACCCTCAGCAATCTGCTCCGTGAGGTCAGAAATCTCCTCTGTGGGAACAAGGACCAATGGCATAGTCAGGCACAGAGCAGAATGGGAAGGGCCCTCACACACCAAGGTGACAGGCATC
>JAOEHY010014337.1:0-25268 GCA_025447955.1 Psilopsiagon aurifrons
TTGCTTGCGATTCTCATGTTAGAAAAATTTCTCCCCCCCCCCCGATATTTTTAGCTCCAGTTTAGCTGCAGTTAGAACTTCCTTCTCACAGTCTCATTCTATTGAAATACTGCTCTGTGTAATGGTGATTCTGTTGGTGATGGTTATTTTCACTAGCATATGAGAAAGCTAGGAAAATAGGGTATTAAACTATCAGGGATTTTGGATAATCTAAAAATACTAATTTTATGGGTTTTTTTGATCATTTTGCTCATGGGCAGAAACTTAAGTTATGGATACTAAAATTATTCCATATACTTATCTAGGCTTATTCTTCCATTCTTCAAACCAGCTCCCTATGGACACATTTGTATAAACAGAAGCATGCTAATTAAACTTGCCAGGGAGACACAATCTATTTAAAGTCTCAAAGCACAATTTTACTTTTAGGCTTCATATTGTGATAGTGTAAAAGAGCAAAGTTTCTCTTCCAGGTTTAAATATAATGAAGTGAAAATTTTTGTTCAGTATGTGCTATTTGGCTGCATGCTGCTCTTATCTCCACTAACATGCACCTGATTTCCTTTTCTATCTTGCCTTTGTTCGTTGTTAAATCTCCAATGGCCTTTCATCTTTTCTGAAGGACTGCAAAACTCATTAAAACTTTGCAATTATTTATTTCCTTCTGCTTTGTCATTAACCCCCCTCTTGTAGCTCCCTCACTTTGACATAAAGTAACAAATTTTAAACTACAGATATACTATAACCTGTTTCAACAGTCTCTACATGTCTATTGTAAGTCTATCTGTTTCTGCTATCTATATCTATAACACCTAGTATTATATCTAACCAAGTCTTTTTCTATCTAAAATCTTGATTTTCCAAACAGGGATGATATAATTCCATTTATTCTGGTCTGTAACAATGGCCATTGTTTTTTTTTCCCCAGGATGATAACTCCGTTATGGTTTTCTCCCAGAATCTGTGTCAGAGTCACTTGTGTAACTAGGAGGAGGAAAGCGGGCCCTCAGGGTCACATGCATGGGTGGAAAAGCCTGTGACCACCAGGATATGTGTGCAGAACTGATGACCTTTGAGGTGGAAATTGTCCTGCTGGCTCTGCCTCGCTGTGAGTCTGAAAAGCAGCATCTTGACAGCAGCACAGCTCTGCAGCCATGGTGTGCTGCTGGTAGAGCTGGCCTCTGTCTACTCAAGGCTCATGTAGGCGCCTGAGCATTACACCAAGTACACACCAGCCCAGCAGGAGCAAGCTCACAGGAGTTGCCTTGATAAAGTGGGCAGAGACTTCCCCAAACTCATTACTGCAATGAGAACAGGGACTGTGGTGGATGGCCCTGAGTTACTCAGGGAGGTGCCAGTCCTGGTTACTGGGCCGGGTGGTTATCGAGTTTGTTAAACAGGACTTCTACTTTGTGAACCCCCTATGACTGTGCCTGATGATTTCAGTATTCAGTAAATACCTTTCAATAGTACGTGGTATAATCTTCTCCGTAACTTTTCCAGTAACTGAGGTTATTACAGGGCTGTAGTTTCCTTGGTCTTTCCTTGTATTGAGAGAGGTGCTGCTGTATGTGTGAAGTTCATGGCATTGCAAAGCCTAGTTCACTTTGCTTTGGATTTGAGATATGTATTTTAATGTAACTGATATAAACTCAATCCAGTTTACAGATTGGACATGAGCAAGCAATGTGCGCTTGCAGCCCAGACAGCCAAGTCTTCTGGGCTGCATCAAAAGAATATCGAATGAGTTGGTTTTCCCCTTATACCTTATGCACATGAACCTGTTAGAGAAGGGCAATGGAAATGGTCAGAGAAACACCTCTTCTTTGAATAAAGGCTGAGAGTGTTGGGGGTCATCCTGGAGAAGAGAAGGCTCTAGGGAGACCTTAGTACAGCCTGTCAGTATATGAAGGAGGCTTATAAGAAAGACAGAGAAAGACTTTGTACCAAGGTCTGTAGCGTCAGAAAAATGGCCAGTGGCTTTAAACTGAAAGAGGTGAGGCTTAGATTAGACATACGGAAGAATTTTTTTACAATGAGGGTGGTGAGATGCTGGAACCAGTTGCTCAGAGAAGCTGTCGATGCCCCATCCTTGGAAGTGTTCAAGTTGGCTGGGGCTTTGAGCAACCTGGTCTAAGATGTCCCTGTCATGGCAGGAGGGTTGGAGTAGCGTGATCTTTAAAGGTACGTGCCACTCCATACCACTCCATGGTTCGATGATGCTTAGATTCTGCATGATTCTGTGATAATGTGAGCTCCTCAGCTGAAGCCACCAGAGCCAGGGACCTGCTGCCTATGTTTCTTGTTCTGTCAGCTGTTTCCTTCTGCACATAAAGTAGAAAGTTTTGGGGCTTTATGAGTACACGTCTTGGTTTGGCTGGCAAGAAGAACTGAGAGCAAGGATGGGATGAGGGCTCTGCTGAAACCAGCACAGAATTCCCGCAGTTTCGGCAGGAGCTGGATTTCGCTGCTTGTTTTTCTCGTCCTCGTTGCTACCCTCCATTTGGTCAGCAGGTGGCAATCTCTACTTTTCGTCTGATCTGAAAAGTTCAGCGTGCGCGGCACAAACTCTTTATTCAGATAACTGTTTCTGCTTTTCTTCGGGTATTCTGACCGGGAGCTGGGTGAGATCTCATTCCAAATCTCTCTTAACATTTAAATGCGTACTTAGTCATCAAAGTATTTTTAAAAGCAGAACTTAGAAAACCTATTGATTTACAAGTCGCACTGGTTCCTTTCCCATCCCCAGCTCTCAGAAACTCCTGCAACTCAAAATTGAGCCATATAAATGAAGCTGTGTGTATCATATCTTTTACTGTGAGCATCATATCTTCTACTGTGAGCCATAGACATTACTTAACATGCCAGTACTCAGACCTCATAAACTCGCATGTTCTAGCATCTGGGCCTAATGTCACTTACTAATATTTCAAGTGAATCTTGCAAACAGATGATGGAATAAGAAAAAAATACAGATATTTCCATGCCTGTTGTCAAGTGTTTGCCTTGCTTATTAGGTCTAAGCAATCTAATGTTGTTTCCTTGCAGAACAATTGGCCAAAAACATACCCAAAGTCAGCAAGTCTTTCTGCTTTCTGCTGTGTAAGTGCCGGTGTTGCAAAGCAGTTTTGTCTAGGCTGTTTCAGTATATTTCGGTATTGACATGCCCCCTCCCTGCTCCATTCTGAGACTTCTTTTGCATATCAAAATGTACAGCAGTGCATGGTTTCGTATGAAAATGAATGGTGACTTTTTTGCCTAAGCTTTGTGGGAAATTTGAATTTCTCTTTAAAACTGGGAGCGGCATATGTGTTTTCTCAACAGGTATTTTGATTTTAGCCTTGCTGACTGAGGTACACAAGCAAGCTAAAATGCCTTGTTGGTTGCTTGTATATTGGCAGTGTCAAGAAAAAAATGTTTCATTGTTTAACTGCCATTTGCTCTGAACTATTAATACCTATAATCTGCTATTTCAGTACAGTCTGTACTGAGGAAATTTGTTGAGGATTAGTAGGAAATTAAGTAAGTTACAGCTAAGTTAAATAATTACGCCAAGGGCATGCAGTCCTCCACAACCAATGAACCTGCACAGATTCATTATGTCTGTTGGTCAAAAAAGAGAGTATGAAACATTATTTTTGTTCTCTTAAAGAAGCACAGTGATGGGTGTGTGGAGTTTGTGTAGCCACAGGAATAAAGAAAAAGGTGCAGGTCATTACATCTTCAAACATAACTTCTCAAAGAGAGCTGCTGTTTTTAAGAACCTCATCTACTTTGTTTATGACCTGCTTCATTGCTCCACGTACGCCCAGGTGTATTTCTGTGCTGCTGCTCATAATTTCTGATGGTACCTGTGCATCTGCTGACAGCTTGGGAAGCGCCGTCTGCTTTCACCGCAGGCAGGCAGCTGGAGGTTTCATGCTGGAGTGGAGCCACCCAGGGTTTGGGTGAAATAAGAGCATACAGTTAGCCCCTGGCAGCCTGCAGAAACGTTGGGCACTGTGTTGTCCTTGAGTCCTCATAGCTGTGCTGGGAGCTGCCTTGCAATTTCCATATTGTCCCTTAGGCAATTTTTCCAGGTGCTTCAATGCCATGGTGATGACTTCTGTCAAGACAGATAAGTAGAAACAGTTGCTGACTTAAAACCAGTGGGATATTCAGGCCTGAAAAAATTGCTGTTCTGAGGCAGCACTTGAACAACAGATGTTTTAAGTACACATTTTGGCTGGAGGGTTTCTGCAGTCTCTGTCCTCAGAGGTTTTCAAGACCCAGCTAGAAAAATCCCTGAGCAACCCAGTCTGATCTCACAGCTGACCCAGCTCTGATAAGGAGGTTGGACCAGAGCCCTCTGGAGGTCTCTTCCAGCCTGAGTGGTTGTGATGTGCACGTGGACTGCTGCAGTGCCTTAAGGTTCGAACCTGATCAACCCCTGTTGTGCCTCTACAAGTCCTGGTCCTAAGAGTTATACCTCTGCACATACTGTTAATTTCCAAGGACTGCTTTGAACAACAGCCTTCAGTAGCTCTGTGAGTTGTTACCTCACAGAACTATCTCATAGCTCTGTTGAGGAAAACATGGAAAAGGTGACCATGGCTGAAGCCCCAGGGAGGAGGTCTTCTTAAGGGCCGAGATTAGGATTTAGTAATGCAGCCAGAGAAGGAACTGTTTTCTCACCCCAAATTCCTTTCCTGTTTTGTACTTGGGTGAAACCAGGACGCCTCAAAGGAAAGATGAAGACTTTTTTTTCAGAGCCAAGAATAATCAGTAACTGGAAAGGGCACTTATGGAACATATAAGGGATGAGGTTAACATCTCTAGACCAATGAGGCATACTGCAGATCTTTAACCTTTTGGTATTCTGGGGTTGCCTAGTCTTTTTTAGTAGTTACCAGAAGTTTTTACAGCTTCTACAAACTGCTTTCAGTTTCTCCCCACTCACAGTATAGTCCTGTTAATTTTTTACCTTGCTGTTAATCTGGTTTGTGTGTTTGGGAAATGGTACCTTCTCATCATGAGCTGACAACATCAGACAAAATAGTCTCTTTCAATTGGGAATGGCATTGTTTGAACTAAGAGGCTGGTGTGGGTGGAAATAACAGTTCACTTGAACTAGCACCTCTGGTTATCAGTGAATGAGATCCAGACACCACAGAATCTAGCAGAGTTTGCATTCAGTTGAATTAACATCCCTTAAATTCAAGTCTTGGTCTATTTCTGCTTCTCCTAAAGACATTTAATGCTGTAATGATTTCCTCTAAGAATAAAAAGACAAAATACCCCTTTTCTTGTTGGAGTGATTTGCCTGTAGTGCAAAGCAGAACAACCACAGAACAACTGTGCTTGTCTTTTACACATTTTTCCTTTTATTCCCTCCCCCTTTTTTTTTATGTTTTCCTTTTAAATGTATTCCCTTGTGCAAGAACACTCCCTCAAAAATTAAATAAAACAACAATAATCATCCAGTCATCTTTTTCCTGCATGTTCATGCAGTTATTCTGCCTAAGTAGTGGATCAGATTCAAAATCTAACTAACAGCAGTGTGTCACTTTCGAGACCACATCAGGGTCCACAAAGGTGCTTCAGGATGTTGTGAGCTCCAATTAAATGTGCAATTAAATGGACACAGATTTTTTTCTGATATTCAGACCTAAGAAAGGCAAAGTAGGGTACAACGACACAGGCTCGTGAAGTAGATTCTGCTGGACTTCTCTGATGTCCCTCCTTGATAAAAGCAAACTTTAGATATGGTCCCAAAGTGGAAGCTGCTGGAGTAGAGGCTGCCTGAGGGAACTGGAAAGCAGAGAACATGGCAACAGTTGTCAGTGCTGGGAAAGGAGGTATCAGAGAGAGAATCAAATATTGTTCATGGGGCTTTTCCTATTTTATGTCTTTGTTAGCACTTCCTTTGTAACAAAGGGACCATGCTGGCTGGCTGGAGTTAGCAGGCACTGTTCATGCAGAAAAAAGCTAGGATATAAGATGGAAATAAGGACTACTGGGTTAAGAGGACTCGGGTGAAATTTGGTAGTTCAAAATGAAGTATATAATTCTTCTGTACTCGACATAGTTATCATGAGGAAAGGCTTGATGAAGAGAAAGACCTAGGCATACCACCTGAATGGTTCCAGTCTTCTAATGTGATGAATCTGTGAGAAAAAAAGTATGTAGTGCATCAAAAGAGGTGCTTCCAGTGGAGATAGGAAATTCTTTAGAAGAATTAAAACCTGGAAGGGAATATGATTGTTCTGTGTAGCTACATGGCCCTAATACTTCTGTGACAGGTTGAAAACACTGCGGTAGTTTTCCTTTGGAAATGGTGCCATTGAGAACTTGAGCCCCATGTTTTTGCAGAGATCTTAATGGAGCCAGTTGCCTGTGAAAAGAGGATAGATTTGCACAGTGACTTTCTAAGTCCTCTTTTTTTGGAGCGTGTTCAGGAAACTTTGCAAGATGAGCCTTGCAGAGTTTCATGAAAATTTCTGTCCCACAGGAGCTGAGCAGTTTGGCTAAGCATGAGGTTCATTAACTTTTGGGTGACCTTTTCACAGTAGATACATGGCTGTTGCAGAAGCAGGTAATGAAATGCTGATAATTTTGCAAACCCCAGAAAGCATTCCATAAACATGGCTAGAGGCAACAATGCGAAATCTGAAGAAATAGGTTTCCTGCTTTGAATTTATAGTTAAAAAAATAAAGATGAATTCAAAGACAAATCAAATTGTGGAAGATTATGAATATGATTTAAAGAGAACCAGTGTTGATGGAGGTTTTGTTTTGTTCTTAGTGTAGAGACACATTATTTTCATTAAATGGATGAATAATAAACGGATTAACCTGTCAGGGAAGAAAATGGCATACTGTGTTCAAATTCTGCGGCTATTTTGGGGAAAGTGACAAATGTGTGTATAGAGATTAGGCTGTTTTTCCTTTAACCCTTTCTTCCCTCTCCAGAAAATGCCCCGCAAGCAGAGAAGGCAAGGCAGGAGCTTGCAGAAAAGTGGGGGTAACTGCATGTATGTATTTTCTTTTAGTGGGAGAACCTGATTGTAAATAGGAGGTGACATACTGAGTAACCTGGGATTCCAGAAGCCGAGGAACAGAGCATGCAGTGCTAGTGCACATCTGATTACATCCTCCCTGGGAAGAGCCTCACAGATCTCATCTTTTGGTATTGCTTGACAATGATATGTGTTCAGCAATGCACCCCAGTAGTTATTTTTGTCCAACATTTAAAAATCTGAAGGAATGTTTGTTAGTTTGTGTGATCTATCTGCAACAATACCATCAGCAAAGATGCATTTTCCATCCAAGTTCAGATGAACCAGAAGTCATTAAAATGCACCAAATGTGAAACAAGAAGTATTTTTCCACTGCCACTGTTTTAAAGTAGCATGGTTATTACACATTGAAGAAGTGAGACCTTCAGCCTATCTTTTGTTTGCAATGCTATTAGGAAAGGGCTGAAGAATTCTGGTCTGACTCATGAATGTTTTTGTGTGCAGCTTCTTGGGAATTAAGGGAAAGAAATATATTTGTCATCCTCTGGTCCTATAGCAAGAAGTTTTGAAGAGCTACCTTTCATCAGTGAAATTCCTTTAAAGGCATGGTAAGTTCATGTAAAGCCTTTGCAGGTTTCAGGTTATCCTGTAGAGTTCATAGGTCTGCCCTAACATTTGGTGGAGAGATACACACGTCCTTGGGGGATGGATCTTTCTCTATAGATTTTACAGAATTACCATAACAGAAGCTTAGTGTTTCTACTACTGTAAAATGAAACACTGACAGCCTGGTTATAATCAATCAAATGACTATAATGAAAGTACTGATACTTCTGCATTTAAAAGTTAGTCTGAAATATGTATGGCCAATAAGCAGAGATGGGGTGGAGCCATTGTCCCAGACCTCTGCAGAGAACTGGGCTGAATCTCTTTGGATCAGCCTCCTCAACAGATGTTTTCAAGCATAAAAACTGCATTTAAGATGGGGAAGAGAAGAAAAGGGATTATGAAATTCATAGTGAACTATCCTAGCTTTCACATTAGTTTATTTGGTTTACTTACCATGAGTTTTTCTGTGGGGAAAATAGCTAACAAGTATGCAGGTATCATCTTTTGTGACCAGAGCATTTCTGGGTTTTATCTGTGACTTGAATTACTTTTAGAATGGGTTATTGGCTCTCTGTAGTGTTTTCCCTGACTTGCTACTCTCCTAGGACATTTTGGGTTGAACTGGTTTCAAAGTGTTAGCAGCCCTACGGAAGGGAGCTTGCAACTTCCACTGTCACCTGCCCAAGTATTTTTCTTGTTATATTTTAGATTTCATTACCTTCTAACTCAGCGTTCTATATTTCCATCTCAGAATATTGAAAACAAACTGAACCACATTCAGTCCCTGTGTAAATGCCCTCAGCCACAATTTAAGTGACTTGAAATTTCTTTAAGTACAGCAAGGCAAGTCTATATAGATAAATTCAATAAACCTGGGCCTCTCTGGCCTCACAGGTGTATGTTAGTAGTCTGGATGTTAAGTGCAGCACTTTAAGATTTGTCAAGATGTTCTGTAGATCAGAGGTAGTTCACATTTTCACAATTCAAAGCTTTGCCAGTGAATTTCAGGGACTGTAAGGTAAGCAGGGGCCAAGTGTTTACTCTGGGCTATGTCTGTGCTGTGTGTTAAGCCTTATTTTGGGGTTGTGGATTTTGGTCTAGCAACAGTGTTGAAGCACTGTTACTGCATCATCAGATCCCAGTCTCAGCTGGGAGGGAAAAAGTACCTAACATACATAATGCAGCTGTAGCTTTTAATATGCTAGAAAATTAGCTCTATTCTGATTGTTGTTGCACATTCAGAGATCTGTTTCTTTTTCCTCCTTTACACAACCGCCTTTCCCCCTTAAATTCTGCATTGCAGCCCAAGGGAGTATTTAATGAAGCTAAGCTGAATTCTGACTCTATTGAGCCACTTGCCAGATTAGACCCCATGGCAAGGTCATTGTCTCTAGTACAATGATAGATAGAAGTTCAGCTTTCTTTTGAATGCCTTGATTGTTCTGTAAAAGTAATGCCCAGTTACTACCAGAATAAGATTCTTTAGGATCTTCTTCTTGTTACTGAAGCCTTTCATTTCAAGCCAACATTGTTAAACTACTTCCTTAAAAGTTAAGAAAAAGATGTACAGGAGATGTAATATAGTGAGTGGTATAAGAGTATTTTATAAATGCTTTGTGATGAGAGATGCCATTTGTGCATGGTGGTAGGTCTTTAAGGTCTCTTCCAACCCCAACATTCTATGATTTTTAGGATGCACCTGGAGATGTTCACAACCCCCTTTATATGCCAGAGCAGGGAAGTGGAATTGGACTGGAAGAAGATGAGTGAATGGAGAACAGAAACTTATCAAATGCTATGAAGTCCTAAAGGACAGGTATTGTAGAAGATGGGCAAAAGCAATGGGTGACTGTAAAAAAATAAATCCCGGTTGGAAAAGGATTGTGGAGCTCAGTTGTGTGTAAAAGGTGGGGGAGGTTTTTACAGGTCTTGATTTATCACAAAGAATGAGGGGAATTTTCTTTTTACCATCCCATTACTCATGTTAGGAATAGAGAAAGTGAAGTTCATTTTCCCTTTGGAAATTGTCTCTTCACAGCTGAGAATCCACCCTATGGCTCACTGCTTTTTTTTCCATGCCCTCTGATTTTCGAGATCCAGACTGCAGCCTAGTTGCCTGGCTGAAACTGGAATTAGTCCTTTAACCATAAATAATGTCACAGAGAATGAGGTTTAGCAATGTAGTAAACTTACACAGGCAGTGCCAGATGGCTTTTGCAGTCCAGTTTGGCCCATGAGCGTTTGCTCATGTGAGTGCATGTGTGTATTAGAATACCCCACAAAACCAACAACACCCTCCCCCCCCAACAAAATCTAGTAGCTTCTGGTAACTGGACCATCTGGTAGCTGCTCCATCCAGTATAATGTAATTTACTTTTTTGCTTTTCAAGCAGGTCTGTTTTTAAATGGCTTATTTTAATCACCAGAAACCACATATGTGCCAGTCAGTCGTCTAGTAGTTCCCAGCACTCGTCCCTCTATGCAGCCTCCTTCTGTCAGCTGGGGTTTTCCCCAAGATGCCACTCACATTGATATCAACTTTGTCTTTTCCCCTAGGCATCTTCCAGTTTTGCATATGTGGTGCATTTTTTCCCAGCAGAAAGCAGTTTCTGTCTCTATCATTTCCTCTTTGTAAGGAAGAAGTCTGTTCTCCCTAAATACTCTTTATCTTTTAGCAACCATTGTTTGGCCTCGCTCTCACTTAGAATGAAGTCTGATGCCACAAACCTCAATGAATGCTTAAAAAATTTATACAATGAAACCCAAGTTTCCTATAGCCTTCTGTACAGCTGAACTGGTTACAGGGCTGTGCAAGTCCCCAAAGCAGGTGCGTGGAAACCCACGCCTAACACCCCTTAATCAGTGTGGAAAAACATTTCAGTAAGTAAATCAGGACCTTAATCAGTGGGGAAAAATATTTCGGTAAGTAAATCAGGAGGAAGGCATAAATTACTGTTGGGTAGAGAGTTTCTCCTGTATGACCCTTGAGCACACTGAGCACCTGAGGCTTCAGTAAGTGCTATTTTTTAACTGTCTGTGCCCTTACCTAATAGATCGAATGGGATTCAGGGTCATGAAGGGAGCAGCTACACTCAGTATGCTTTCCTATTATCAAACTATTTTCTCCAGCTCTTCACATGTCGTATGTGGGGTTAGTGGCCATGAGAAAGTATTGTGACATACATTCTTCTGGTGAAAAAAACTTCCAAAATGGGACTTCTACTGTAAGCACTTATGTTTGTCTTTTCCATGCACAGGTAGAGGAGTCCCAAGTAAGCTACCTGATGTATGTGTGTGGATGCGTTAGCTCTCTCTCCTTTACTTTAAAAGGCACATCACATTCTGCTTATCCTTGAAAAAAACCAGTGCTGTAGGAAAAGTTAATATGGCACAGGGTAACAATATTTTCTTTTTCCATTCCATCCAACAGTAATTTTTATTATCCAGGTACTGTGAAGAGCTTGTAAACAGGGCTGTACCTTTGGTGTGCTCTTACCCTGCAGTATCCCTGCAGTCACGGCACTGGGCTGCGTGATGCAGAGGTTGTAATGCGCAGTGTTGCTCCTAAGATTTGCTCTCTTGATTTAACAGCTCTGCATTACTAGCTCACCCAAAGGCATGTGCAGGCTATATCTGCCACTCCAATATAGCTCTCTCAAACTATATGATTTCTAAAAGTGAGCAGGATGGATGGTGAGTTGAAGTAGAAAAACAAGACAGTCTCTGTAGGATAGCAGGTAATAATAATCTGAATTTGATACTCTGCTAATATTTTATCCATTTTAATCTATCTAGTTTCATTTTAATATGTTAAATGAATTCTTTAGCTTAGTCAAGGGCTGAAACTGTGTGCCATTTTGACATCTATTCGCATGAAATGCATTTCATAACACATTTTTAATCTGTGCTTCCTCTCAAAAGCTAGCATGGCTATGTGAATTCTAGCATTGCAAGAAAAACTAAAATACATGGTTGCAGTCCCACATTTTATTTTAAACTGTGTATTATCATATCTTTTCATGTGAAGACAAAGTTCTTGTTGAATGAATACATGATTAGATAATTACAACTTGAAAAACATATCCTAGGATGGAACTGTATGAAGTCAGTTTTATAATCAGGATCCTCAGGAGCAATCTTCACTGTCAGTAAAGTACCATGGCATTACTATGAAATAGAAATGCTTTGTTTTCTTACTACTCACAGCATTGTCCTAGACAGTGAACTGTGATCAAGAAATTGGATTGGCAACAAATTTTATCTATTACACTATGCCACTATTGGGGCTGAAAATTATAGCTGATTGATTTAGGGACAGGATTCATATGTATTTTGATTTATGAAAAATAATATAGTAGTAACTCTATAAGAAAAATACACAGACTGGTGCACTTACTGGCATCTGGAAGAAGTCTATGGGCACAGGTCCACTGCTTTGTATGGGTGTGAGCTCTTTTCTAGCAACTGCACATGTACAACCCTTTCATCAGAATTTAGTCCTGCATTTAGAAGAGAAAAACAGTGGTGTGAGAAGCCGCCAGTTTAAAAATGTGCTTGTGCTGTTTATGTGGCATCTGTAAGCAAACTATCAGTAGTGTGTGGCCTTAAGGTAATGTCAATAACAGTTTCAGCAGATGAAACCAAACCTTCAACATCTACTTTAATAGGGACAATGATGAGATTTTCATTATTTCTTTTTCAGAACATGGCTGCATGCAGGAAAAAAAGTAGTCAGCAATGGATTTTAAACACTCTTACATAAGCTTACAGATCTGAGATGAAATAAAGAAGTAATAATCAGTAATAATTCAAAAAACCACAACTTTTTCCAGAACTTGGAGAAGAAAACAGTATTTGGCTGATATACCTGTTTCTTCCTTGGTGCTGATGGTTTTATTTACATACAGGCAATCCAGACAAAATGCAGCATAGTGAAGTGGGATGTTATCTCTGAGAAATATATAGGCAGCATTAGAGTGACACCACTTGCCCAAGGGGATAAAAAAACTGTATGCGTTTCAGTCCTCCTTAAAAAGCAGCAGAGTGTGAACATGTATTGCATACAGAATTTAACAGTGTAAGTCCTGAGGACTATATCTAGGACCTGTCAGTGTTCCGTATGAGACTCTTTCACTTGTAGAGTCCTTGCAGGATAAAATATTTTTTACCCTGCCTTATTTAAATTGTATTTTCAAACACTATATAAGAGGTTGCACAATAGGCACCTGACTGCCAGCCAGATATGTAGATTTCAAACAAGCTCTTGCACAGCCGTATAGTGGTGTGGAATGCTTTCTGCCATTTCCAGCTATCCTGAGGACCCAAGCTCCATCTCAGAAACATCAACCCGTTCCCTATGACTCCATTTTCCTGCAGGCAGTGGCAATCTCCTAAACCTGTATGGAAAGGCTTGGCACTGACCATCCCAGCAAGTTGTGGAAAACAATGTATGCCCACACAACCTGTAGCTTTTCTATTCCCCAAACCAATCTGCAGATCCCCAGGATAAATCCAAGGCTTTGGACCTCATGCTTCAGACCTCTGATAGCTGGGTGTCAGTTTGCATATAGTGTTGGCTAAAGCTTTGCGATAAAGACTGTGCTCAAGGTTTCTATGTCTCCAGCATAACAGAACTTCCTACAGATAAAGGTTACCTTTGACTGTGTTGGGAATAGAGATTTCTTGACAGCCTGTCTAAGATTAGACAGAACACCCACAGTAAATGAGGATAATCCCAAGCCTACTATCTTCCTCCTCAAGCACAAATCTTTGCACTTGTCTAAGTGGCATAATAGCATTTAGAGATGATGTATAAACTCCTACCAAAACTGAACATGTGTATGTGAGTACAGTCTTTCAGGGGACGTGTGACCACCGCCTGTCACATCACTCAGTACTGCTTCTGGTTGGACTTCATCTAGAGCAGCTAGAGCAATACAAGAAGTATACAGAGCAATACGGGCCCAGCCCAGCTGGAAACAGTACTGAGGGTGTTAGCAAAGAACACTGTCAGTAATAAACAGCATAAGAAAAGATATACTGCAAGGAATTAACTGTACTTACCTTAAAATATAGGAAAAGACATTAAGAGAGTAATGCGTTGTCTAGAAAAGAGTACAGAGCAAGTGAGGCGGAAAACTCAGCTGCGTTCCCCAGTGAGCTCTTGTTCCTTTCCCACAACAGACCAAACACCCTCTGTTTTGATAAATGCTGAATGAAATAAGAACAGGGCCAGAGAATACTCAGTATGAGTGGGGTATGCAAGGCAAATGTGTGGGCAGGTTAATAAAGACTTCGTGGTGTGAAACAGCAGTGGATGTGACACCTGAAACTGCCTCTGTCAGTAATGACACTTGGTATGTATATTTTACTTCATTTTGCAAGCTCCTAATACCCATGTTGCAGGTGTCCATCAGCATTGCAGTGTGCTCCTGATGGCTGTATCCTGCTTTTCTCCTGTGCCTGTGGTAGATTCCTTCTCTTTCATCTCACACCTCCTACCCCTCGGATGCTTTCCCATTTTCCCACTGAACTCCTGTGTTTGCACCATATTTCCAAACTCTGCTTTCTTTCCCCAGGACCCTGTTCATGCCTCTCTACCGTCATGTTCCTCCCAGTCCAGCTGCCACTCTGCCCCTGAGCTTCTGCTTTTCCCCACCCCTGCTCTACAATGGCCCGTGGCCCTTGTTCTCCTCTATGTCCCCCAACTGGAACTTCCCTGCTCTCCATGTGCTCTCTCCTTGGTGTGTGCACCCCTGCAGAACATGCAGAAATGCAGGGCACTGCATATAGCAGCAAACATGAGAAGAACAATAAGCTGCTGAAAGAAGAAGTAGAAAGCAGCACACATTACCTGCTGCCCATGAGCTGCCCTGGTGCAGGCTCTTGGCACACCCCCAGGATAGTGGTGATTTTAAACTATTGTGTATTTACAGCAGGGTTTCTATCGAAACACAGATTGCTAACCTGCTGTTAGCCTTCTTATAGAAGAGGTTTCAATTTCAGATGATAAAAACACAGGGACAATTTATAATATTTGCATAATGAGGTATCATTCTGTTCCCTGTCCTGAGACAGTTTAAAAGAGGCAGACTATCAATTGTCATCTGGGAAAATCCTACAGGTTCAGGGGTTTGTGTGACCATTTTGTGTAGTCCTCTGAGATTTTTTTCACTGCTGAATCCCTTCTTGCGGCTTCAAGAATGCTGAGCTTTGCCCAGTTTGCTCCTTTCTATATTTTTTTCATGGGCACAAAGAAATGAAAAACACCCAACCCAACAACAAAATCCGGACCAAAAGAAACTTAAAGGAAATTTCCTTTATCCCTTTGTGTATAAAAATACCGTGCTTTAGAAATGTCTTAGTTTGAATCGTGCAAGGAAGAGTTGTTCTACCCCAGCAGTCACATCCCCATTTCATCCATTCTGTGGATGGTTAGAACAGGGGGATCTGAAATCAAGCATTTCTTCCACTGAATTACGAAGAATGTCCGTTCTGAGCCAGCAAGCTATAAAAATGAGAAAAATGCTATAAAAACCTATTAGAGGTAGCAAGAGATAATGACAATAATATCCATAATGTACTGTTTCTGCCACTTCATTCTGAATTAGAGACTATTGTTGAGAATGATCTGCCTCACCAGGTTGCTGTCCATCCTGCTTCGCGCCTGGCTGCAAAGACTTGCCTGGCTCAGTGTACCGGTCACTGGCCAGACACGGTAAATCAGAACTGCTCTAGTGAACCCTTGATGGCACGTGCTGTAGGCTGATGGTACAAACCTATTTTTTTCCATACAGCATCTGCCAGACAAAGGTTCAAAGCAATGAACTGATAGCAGTGCCAGTCCAGGTGCAGGCCTGCAGGGCTCTGTTCTGTTTGCATCCTCAGAAGAGAAAATGTTCTCTTAAAGCTGTAATGGCAGCATATGCACCTATTTTGCTTCTTTCCTTAAGCCCTAAACCCAATTGCCTTCCTACCTGATTGTTTCTTAGTCAGTATTTTCTGAGGGGCTCAGCTCCACTGTGCTTCTCTTTTTCTCCCTAGCAAACCTGTGTGTGTATGGGCCATGCACACAATGTTTATTGCAAGGTTTATCAGCAAGGTTTTGCATCTGTTGATGCGTTAAGCACAGTAGCACTGCAATCCAGCTACGTGTGGCGGATGTCCAGTGCAGCAAAGACAGTGGACATAAGTGCAAAGCCACAGTGTTGAGCTTTCTGTGCAGTTCAAACGTGTCATCAGACCCCAAATAATCAGAGAAAGGACAGGAATAAGGGAGAGAATTTCTCACTGTTGCCCAATTTTCCTCAAAAAGCAAACTTTGGTAGTAACTGAAACCCAAAGATCCTCAGGCTTGTTCATTGTTTTGGCTAACCTGGTATGAAAATCCCAGAGCTGTTAGACAAAAGGCTGCTAGGACGTTGTTTGGTGGTACAGACACAGAGGTTATATGCGATTATGAGCTCAGTAATAGTGCTGTACCTATGAATTAGGCTGGATGAGGGGGCTGCAAAAGTTTTTCTGTTCTCTAGGAGTCCATAGTGTCATAGAATGATTTGAATTGGAAAGGACCTCAAGATCATCAAATTCCAATCCCACTGCCGTGAGCAGGGACACCTCACCCTAGACCATGTCACCCACGGCTCTGTCCAGCCTGCCAGGGATGGAGCATTTACCACTTGAAGGTCCTAACTTGCTTTGCTAAGATAAATTTGGATTACAGAAAGTTCCAGGAGAGTATCTTTTACTTGCTGAGAATAGCTGTTTTTTAGCCCATATTTCATTGTTTGTTTTATGTCAGACATTCATTAGTTTTATCTTATAAACCAAAACACATTAGCTAAATTCCTGTTTTCCAATAGACTAGCTATTCTAGTACCTTTTGAAGCGTTTTATTTATCAAGCATTTGAAAGTGAGGTTAATGCTTTTTGATGGTTCACATCTTCTCTCTCACGTACCCTATGTTATGCAGGTAGCTCCTTGCCTAACCTCATAAATCCTGCAGAAACTTGAGACAATTCAAAAGAAACCTGTAAGAACTGGGAATGTGTATTTAGTTAATAGAGCAGTCTTCATGTAGTCCACGTTTTGTGATACTCACTAAAGGAAGTAACATGCAAAATACCATTCATTTTGCGTAGGATCCACTAAACATTTAGGGTAGCAGAGTGTTAAAGACTTAATTGTGGCAAGCAAAGCACTGGTAGAGGTACCTCAACACGGTAATATTAAATGTTAATGGTACGTATGTGAAGGCAGAATGTGTTTACTTCTAGTTCTGACATAATTTCATAGAACAGTTCTGAAAGGTAGCACCAGTTAAGACCTTATTTTCAGAAGACAGTAAAGCAGAATGGGAAAGAAGCTTCTTTTCATCTCTGATTTGGCCAATTCCAGTTGAAAAAAGAAGAAAAAGAATTGACAAAGTATGACCAACTTTCTTCTTATTTATGTAAAATTCTCTGTGTCATTTCAATGAATATTTCTTTGCAACATGGTTATTTCAAATCACGCACCAGATTTGTTATCATCATTAAAACCCATTAGCATGGGTTCAGTCTGAAAGATGGTGAGAGAGTATGTGTCGAAGGTTTATTTTGGTGTCATTAGTTTCATAAGTAGCATTAAAAGTGTCATTAACAGATGAATAATTAAATTCTGGATCCATCTGCTCTAATTATCTGGCTAAAATGGTCCTCACCTAAGCTATGAATCAGGGCTGTGTTTATATTACAATGTATAGTACTGCAATACCCTCAATGGTCTTCATCCTCAGATGAAGCTGTAACCCAGCTGCATTTTTGGGTAAAACTGGAGGTTTTGCTGTCCCTCTGCGTGCCCTGGCTGCTTCTGCAGGAAAACCTGAGCCTTTTGGCTGGGTGGGGAGCCCCAAGAGTCACAGTACTTCTCTGGGCTCATGACAGAGTGAGCTGGACTACAGGATTGCAGTGTCCTGCAGCACAGACATACCCCAATCCCTAACAGAAAGAGACACCTCCAGACAGCAAGCTGTCTGATCCTAAGGTTAGTGTCTGAGATCCATGGGATAAATTGTTCCCTGCTAGTGTCTTTCTCTTGAACAGGCACTTAACTTTCAGGCAGCTGAAATTAGACAAGGTGAAACCCACCCCAACTGACTTAACCGTGTTTTTCGGTGGCCTAGTGAACGCATAAAAGAGACAAGTGTGAAATATGTGACTCTGCTGAGATTCTGCCATTGATTTTTATTAATAGTGGCTCACCTCCGAGTACCCTGGAGCTGGATGCTGGGGTCCTGCTCTGAGAAATGAGTTGTGTAAGCATCAGGGATTTGTGTATGTTTCTCTTGACAGCCCCCATAAATGATCCAAAGGGTACATTGTCTGCTCTGCAAGGGGTGCATATTGCCAGTGTGCATGACCTTGTGGGGCTAAACCACGGAGAGAAACGAGGGACCTCACTGTGCCAGTCCTGCTGGGAATTAAGCATGAGCTCAGTGCTGAGCTCTTAATTTCTTATCATAGTTTTTCGCCTAGAAGCAAAGTACTACATGCCTTGGGGACTTCACTGTTAGCAGCTTGAATGCCCCAGGACTAGATAAAAGCTTTGAAAATCTGCATTTTGGGTGCATACAGCTCTTGAGGGTTGAAGCCCTAGCTGCTTACAGAGATGCTTCTCCATGGACAGTTATTCTCAGGCTCTTGTGTTTCTGCTGCACCCCTATGTAACACCTAATGTTGCTATCTTCTCTCAAATCAGACCTGTAGAAACTTGTTGGAGTCCTTACAATAACCTCTTTATATCTTTTGTCACCTGAAAATGAGTACTGACATTGCTTTTTACTGCTTGCAATCTGAGGCAATAAATCAAGTGCACTGTCGCACACACAAATCCTCTTGGTTTTGTCACTGTCTGGCTTGTAATTCAGCTCAGACTGGGTTATTTCTGGGTTTAGACTAAGCAGAGCAATTAGATGCTTGCCACATTGCTAATATTTCAAACCTTAAAAATATCAATCACTGTTACTTTGTATAAACGTTATCTGGTATGGCCAATGCAAAAATGGCAACCTTTTAGGGTGGGGAGTAGCTGTAAGTTAGAAAATACCATGTTTTATCACAGGAAAGGCAAGCTACTGAAGGACATGCAGCACACATCAGTGTCTAAAACTACTATTGGTTAAAGAAGATGATCTGATAAAGCATGGATGTTGGAAATGCCTTCAGTTGCTATCCCACTGTCTGAAGGCATTTCAAAAATCAAATCTTTGTAGCTATGATGTGTCAGGCCTGCTGGTACTTTGTTTCCCTGTACTTTTCTCCTAATGCCCAGAAAAGATGGTAGGATAACGCCACAGTGTCTTCAGGTATTCTGGACAGCATCCTGCAGCAGTGGGAGCCTGTGCTGTTTCTTTCAGCATGGCACTGAACAGCTGCAGTTTTCAACACATAATAGCCTATCAAAGGGAAGCAACAACTGAAATAAAAAGCAGCCTACATGTATGTGTTTTCTTTGGCTAATTGAATCACAGACTGAATGTGGCAGTGTATCTGTTACAGACTGGGGGCCTCTTTCATGTGTTCTTTTCTATCAAATTTCTTTGGAGCAAGATTAATATTTCTAGCTGCTCTTTTATTTTATTTTTGAAGAAATGAATCCTTTCAACATGATTTCTGATAGAATCACATTGCCTAATTTGCCATGTTTGAAGTGACCTTTCTATGCTTCCCTCTAAATGAAATTACTTCAAATTCATTATTCATAAGCATCAAGACAGAGACCCGGTTCTAGGAAGTCATGAGGTTACTTTCTTTGAACATCTTTTGAAATCCTCAAGCTTAGCTTAAATATACCAATATCTTATGATAGTGTTAGCAACATGGTTCTAGAAAAGTAGAGTGTAGGCTCATTTGGGAAGACTGGGGACACTATCCATTACAGAAATACATTTTTGACTAAGGTGATAACTTTTTCCTCTGCCATGGAGGGTGCTTGATAAAAGCTTCTGGAAGCTCTGAGCACTAGATAGTCAACAAACATGCAAATCCTTGGCCACAAAAAATCTTCGCTTGCTGGTGTGTGTATAGGTTTTGCAATGCCCCCCTTTTTCTGCTGAAAACAGTTCAAGAAATCAATGCTTGCTTGCTCTGTGTCTGTGAAGAAAATCCAAACAGTGATTTCAGATGATGAATTATCAAACCTTTCACCGAGGTATAGGTGCGTTAATGTCTCAGAGAGCAGTATTCTTCAAGTTCAAACAAATATATTCAAAACTGCTTGTTCCATACAATGCACTGATGAAGAAAAGGAAATCTTACAAGTGTCAGGATTTAGCTCAGCAGTTTCATTCACACGAACAGCCACAGTCTTTGGTTGAGGAACAGGCAAGTTTGTCTTCTTTTAATTTGTTTTCATGTCTTAAGAAATCTTGGGCATGTGAGATTTTGACTCAGGCTAGTGTGCTGTTTCCAGCCTTCTGATTAGATGTGATAAATGGAGAGAAACCAAGTTCCAGTTCACTAACTGCTTAGAAATTAAAGCTATATTCTAATGACACATCTACTGCATGCTTGTAATACATGTGTGTCCATATATGTATATGAAGCTTGTGTGAAGCTTTATGTGGAAAGTTTTGATGAAAAGTGAAAGTCCTAAAGGATTTTTGTCCAGCTCAGCAGGAAAATGTCTTTATTCATTTTTGCAATTATGAAGGTAAGACTGTCTCATATGTGATTATTTGTTTAGGCTACATCTGTGGGCAGTCTGAATTACTGAGGTTTTTGTTCATGTGCTATGAGGTTTTATTCACTTTCTAAGAAGAAAAGAAGTCTCTGCATCTCAGGCTAATTTAGATTACCCATATCCTGGGTGAGCAATCTGACGCTGATTTAGGTGAAAAAGGGGCACCACTGCATCAGCACTCATTTCTGAAGTCCAGTGTGGTGATTTTTCTGTCTAGCAGGTCTGGATCAATTTTGCAAATGTTTGGCAAATAAATGAATGCAGTTGTTCATGAACTCAGTACTAGCTCGATGTTTTCCTTAGTCCTGTTACATACATTTAAGTGAAGGTAATAGGTTCTTTGCAATTTGTAACAAAAACATCTGATTTTTTTTTTAATTTGTTGCTTAACTTGATGGGTCTATGATAACTGTTACTCTTCTTGTAACATACACAAAGTCAGTAATATTCTAATGCAAAAAGTTAAAACTGGTTTTGTGTGTGCCAGAGAAGCGACTGCTCATTTTTAATAAGCCATCTGTTTCATTTAGAAATTGGCTGTTTATAAATTTTCTTCAGTCGGTAAAATATTGGCTTCCTCTAGTGGTATTTAGAAAAACCCACAGAATCCAACTCATAAACTGTATTCTCTTTCAACTGTGAAAAGAAGCCCCAGCAGATGAAGAAAAACTACAGTGTGAGGCATGGTATTAGATATTTGTGGCCAGGTGAAGCTGTGGAGGAGATAGGTGAGGAAGAAAGGGCAGTATCTGTCCAGCCCCGTGGACAAACCACCCCTTGCACTGTACTGGTGGGAAGCTGTCATGGTTGGGAAGAGTAACAGAAAGGGAATATAAGTAATTATGGTAGTGGGCTGTATTTCCCATCATACTTCAAGGGAAGATCCAGGGCATGGTATGTCCACAGTCCAGGGTTTAAAACAAGTTGATGTGATTTAAAATAGGCCTCGGTACTAAAGTTGCTGTAAAAGTTTCTTGTTATTGTAGAAACACAGCAAAAGATCCCATTTCAGTGGTTAACAGCTGAGTTTCAGTGAGAGTTTTGCTGGTTACAGTATACTGATAGCGTGTTTGGGAGGCTCCGGGTTTGTGAAGTTTGCAACACAAATGAGAAAGCATATGCAAGGCAGACAGGAATATTATTTAAAGGTCAGGACTGGAAGGGCTATGAAGCACAGAGGGGCTGAAAATGAGATCCAGTGGCTGGACATGAAGTGTCATGATGTGAGAAGCTGCGAACAGATTGAACTCCTTATCAAAGGGAAAGTTGAGAGATGGCTCGAAGGAAGGGTGCTTAATGCATAGCAAAATGCAGCATGGTTCTTCAGCGAGGCTCTTACTGAGGATTTTTCAGTCTTGCTGAGAAAGGCGTAACAAGATGGCTGCAAATTGAAGTTAGATAAAATGAACCCTGAAAAAAGATGCTGTTTCTTAGCAGGGAGAAAAGGAATAATTTATCAAGGAATGTGGGAAACTCAGCATCTCTTTATGTGTTTATGGCAAAAGTAAAGCACATCTTTTAGGAGGCTATTTAATCAAGCACTCAGAAGTTATACAACTTGCTTGTGCAATGGGTTATGCTGGGTGGTTGTGATTATTTTTTCTTGGCTTTGGAACCAGTGAATATATGAAGTTCCCCATTTATTTTCTTCCACAGAAAGCAAACAAAAAAACCTGCATTGTCCCAGCATATTCATTGCTCTTGCTGTTCTGCATTAAGAAGTGCCTATAACCAAATCTCATTATTTAGAGTTTCTGACAGTTGCCTACAGTAGTCAGACTTTATTCCCTTTCAGCACAGATTTGCCTGTAAATATTTGGTCTGGGGCTGGGTGGGGGTGGCAATTATTTGCTCTTGGAAGTTAAAATCATTCTCAGTGGTTGTTTTGTATATGCTTTCTACATGCTTAGGGTCTGCCCAATGGGCATTTCTGTGCCCCTGGCTGCACTCAGAAGCATTGCCTCTGGCCCATAGCGTGACACAAAGCCTGCCTGCACATCAGTGGGTGCTCATGCTGGGAGTCGTGCTGGGGTTTGTGCTGTGGTTCAGCTGCTTTCTCCCACCATTTGTAGTGCAAAGGGTGCTGGTATTGCCTGCCTTTCCCTTGCAAGTCAATGCACTGCTCTTGCAGGGGCACAGGAGAATGTGACCAGCATGGGGTGACTGGCAGGGCATGACAGTTTAGTCTCTCTCTTACTGAGATGGTTGAGGCCAAATACTGCACAAAGCAAAATGAGTAGAATATTCCAGCTTTGCAATATAGGAATGATCTGCTTGTCTGTTCTGGCCACCACAAAGTTACAAGAAATTCATGACCTTCTATGAGGTGTAGCTGCTCTGTAATAGAATATGCAGTTCCAGTCCTTCTATGAAAATACCTAAGATGCAGCAAAACTTACAGAAAGTAGATTAATCTGTTAACTGCTAATGGAAGTAATTTCAACAAAATCCTATTGTTTTCATTCTTATACAAGGATTTTCTCCAAAGAAATGGGTATTTTGTTATGATGCTTGTCTTGACTTTAAAGAATTGCAGTTTTAGCGTACCCAATTACTTTCACTATTAAAAAAATCAGAAACCAACCTGATTAAGATATTAGAAATTCTGACTTGGCTATCCAAATGATTTCACTTGGTTAGCTGAAAAATTTGGATCCAAATTTTACTGGCAGCCAGTACACTTGTAATCCGGTTAAAAATAAGCAGGGAATTGGTTTGAGAAAAATAAGAGCAAAATAATTTACCGATGTCTCTGTGATTTTGTGCCTTAATGTGTTCTGATTTGAAGGGTTTATTCATTTATTTATTTATTAAGGAAGCTTTTGATAAAACTCATATGTTAGCAGGTCCCTTTGCTGCTGGGAAAAGTTGGAAAGCAAGTTCAAAATTCCCTTACTGCAATGCTTCTTTGGAAAGCAAGAAGTCAGGCAGCACCAAGTATAAGATTTTGAATGGTACTTTAATTTAGAGGTCCTATTGTTATGGATTCATTAATTTAAATACTTTCTACAATTCAACTAATTTCTTTGTTGGATGTAAATCTTAATAAATCATGTCTCTTTGTGCAGCTCATTAAATGGAATACACAGTGTAGCCAATTGAATGTTCTCCTAGGAACGCTGGATGGAATCTTGGCCCCATGGAAGTCAATGGGAGTTGTGCCACTGGCTTCGGCAGGTCCAGGTTTTTCACATCAGTTTTGAAATGTGCGTGAGTAGTGTGCTTGATTTTCAACCTTAATGTTTGGTTTTGCACTTACATTGGAAAAGAACATTTTAAATCCTATCAGGAAGGAAGCCAATGCATGTTCTTAAACCTTTGGTATTATTTCCTTTGGAAAAGCTAGACAGAGAATAATACATATATATATATATATATAATTTTATCTGATGTCAATATGCTGTACTGAAATGAAAATCATTTCAACCTGAATTCAATTATATGTTTTCATATGTGTGTGTTTGTGAGGGTGTGTATACTCCTGACGTTATTTCCTACTGACTTAAGATATGGATGACAGGCATGATAGGACTTTTCTTTGTAAACCTTTGCCCATTAGGAATTAAAGGCTGGTAAAAAAATCTCTCCTTCAGTTGCTTTCTGATGTCTGGAAATTTTCAGCAGATGGCCACAGTTCCCCTCTCATTTACACCATCCTGACTTCACCCATTTAGGTCGCTGTAAATCCTGAATAACCAGCTATGGAAGCAGGATCAGGACCAGCATTTTGGCAACTGGCTCTGGCTATAAAAACAGGCACTCAGTAGAAAGGAGCAGCTTGTGGCTCTAATAAAACCTGTGGGATTTTTGCTGCTTACTTCACTGGAGTCAGGATGTCACCAAAATATACTGGGGCTCTCCTATAATAGCCTCTGTTCACTTTCTGGTAATGGGCAATGGATGGAATACCCCAGAGAAACTGAAAAAAGACTTCACTTGCCAGTTACGGAGCAATCTGATGTACTTGGTGTCTGCAACCTTTGCAAAAGTGGGCTTTGTTTGTGTGATTTTTCACTGCTACTGCAGCTTTTGTGAGAGAAGAGCAGTGAAATCTATGCCCAGTGTACCATAGTCAAAGCCCTGATCTTTCAAAATAGAGCAGCAGATTTCATTTCCATTTTGTGTGAAGATATTCAACATCTCTGCTAAGCTGTAATATAGCACTATGCTGAAATCCATAAATGCATAACTTTCCTAAACTGCAAATTTATTTATACTGAATTTGCTAGGTTTCCATAAAATTGCTGTGGAAGCTTTGTGGCACCAGAACTCGACGTAAATGCAATTTGCAGGTTTGTCACTTTTTCAGCTGTATTTTCCATCCTTCCCATCTTTGTGTTACGGAGAGATACTGATTTGTGGAATTGCTGCAGAAAATTATAAATGGTGTATGAAATGAGAAATCCCTGCTCAGAGTGCAGAACTCGTCTATGCTGTTTGCTGTGAAAGTCAGCTGGACTGCAACCAGAAAACCCCACCAAATCCAGAGGCTACAGAGTAACAAAACCAAAGCCCATTCTAAGTAGGTATTTTTCCACTTCATACCTGGGATAAGCCAGGGCATGGTACTGAGTACTGCGGGCGTCAGAAGGTCGTGGGGAGGGCAGGCATGCATAGCTGAGATGCTCTGCACAGGCTGCAGGTTGAGAAGGCAGTGAGAAGCTTCTTTACTTGTGCTTAAAAGGGAAGTGGGGATACTGGGGAAGAAGCTGTGCTGCAGAAGAGGGAATGGGCTTAATTCAGCCTCACGTATGCCCTTGTACTCAAGTCAGTTTGTTTTGCAGTTGACTGCAGTGGGAGCAGAACTGTACTTTGGCTGTGGTAGCTATTTCCATGTTATAAGCCCATTCCTGCAGTTTACCGTGGCATAGCTTTGCCGGAGTGTGGGAGAACCTGATTTTGGAAGAATGCCGCTGCATGGCCGCTCATGACACACTATT
>JAOEHY010014340.1:0-19052 GCA_025447955.1 Psilopsiagon aurifrons
GCTAAGCCACTGTCCATCATATTTGAAAAATCATGGCAGTCAGGTGAAGTTCCCGATGACTGAAAAAAGGGAAATATTACCCCCATTTTCAAGAAGGCTGGGATGAGCTGGGAAACTACAGACCAGTCAGCCTCACCTCTGTGCCTGGTGAAATCTTGGAGTGGATACTCCTGGAAGGCATGCTGAGGTACACGAAAACCAGCACCAAGGTGCTTGGTGACAGCGAACATGGCTTCACTGAGGAGAAATCCTGCCTGACCAATCTGGTGGCCTTCTATGATGGGGCTATGGGACTGATGGACAGGGGTAGAGCAGTTGATATCTACCTGGACTTGTGCAAACTGTTTGATGCTGTAGCACATGACATCCTTGTCTCTAAGTTGGAGAGACATCAATTTGATAGGTGGACCACTCAGTGGATAAAGAACTGGCTGAATGGCTGCATGCAGAGTTGTGCTCAATGATTCAATGTCCAGCTGGAGGCCAGTACCGAGTGGTGTCCCTCAGAGATTGGTGCTGGGCCAGGTCTTGTTCAACATCTTTGTTGGTGACATGGACAGTGGGGTTGAGTGTGCCCTCAGCACTTTTGGCGATGACACCAAGCTGGGTAGTTCAATTGATGGGCTGAAGGGAAGGAATGCCATCCAGAGAGACCTTGACATGCTTTTGAGGTGGGCTGATGCCAACCGGATGAAGTTTACCATGACAAGTGCAAGGTCCTACAGCTGGGTTGGAGAAATCCCAGGTACAGCTACAGGCTGGGCAGAGAAGAAGTTGAGAGCAGCCCTGCAGAGAAGGATTTGGGGTTGTGGGTTGATGGAAAAATGAACATGAGCCTGCAGTGTGCGCTCGTAGCCCAGAAAGCCAACCATATCCTGGGCTGCATCAAAAGGAGTGTGACCAGCAGATCGAGGGAGGTGATCCTGCCCCTCTACTCTGCTCTTTCGAGACCTCACTTGGAATACTGTGTGCAGTTCTGGTGTCCTCAACATAAAAAGGGCATGCAACTGTTGGAAGAAGTTCAAAGCCAAGCCACGAAGATGATCATGGGAGTGGAGCACCTCGCGTATGAAGACAGGTTGAGAAAGTTGGGGCTGTTCAGCCTGGAGAAGGCTGTGTGGAGACCTTTTAGCAGCCTTCCAGTATCTAAAGGGCGGCTGTAGGGATGCTTAGGAGGGACTTCAGTGTGGACTTTAGTGATTGGACAAGGGATAACGGGTTCAAACTTAAACAGGGGAAGGTTAGATTGGATATAAGGAAGAAATTCTTGACTGTGAGGGTGGTGAGGCACTGGAATGGGTTGCCCAGGGAAGCTGTGAAATGCTTCATTCCTGGCGGTGTTCAAGGCCAGGTCGGACAGAGCCTTGGGTGGCATTGTTTAGCGTGAGGCGCCCCTGCCCATGGCAGGGGGGCTAGAGCTAAATGATCTTAAGGTCCTTTCCAACCCTAACTATTCTCTGATTCTATGTCATAAGCATATCAATAGGCAGTGTGAATCTAAAACTAATAAAGAAGCTTATTCTGCTTGCAGCTACTTGAGAGAAAACCTCTGAGTAATTTCTGTGATTCAGAAATTTAACTGAATTTATAACACTCTACATGAAGATCACAATGTAGCCCAGACCTGTAACTGTATCTTTGTACATTATTTAAATTGACATAATCAAATATTAATTGTGGTGATATACCTAAGATTCAGAGAGCAACCTGAATAATTTCTCTTTATATCTGCAATTTGTACTGAAAATAAATTAATCTAAGAATATCATTTTTATTATCAAGGCAGCATTAGCGTAAACCTGCAAAATACTGAATATTGTTTAAATGTGCACATAAAAGTTGTATAAATAAAGTATGCGTAAGTAAAAAAATCAATGTGTATCCAGGCAGCATTTTTGTTTTAAATTAACAGTTAGCATGTAACATAGCTAATGCCTTAATAGGTTGTACAAATGTAGAGTAAAGAAGTAAAGTATTTCACAGAAAATATTGCTAAACTGGAGTTTCTTTGACTAAATATGGGAAATCTCTCTCTCTCTGACCACTTACAACCATATTCCCACCAAACCAGTAAGATAAGTTGATGTGGTCAATATGGGTCTGAATTGAAGTCTAGTTCTACCTGTGTCACTGGTTTGCTGGTTCACTAGAGCAAATTACTTCTTTTCTTGCTCCAGCTTTTCTCATCTCTAAAATTAAAAAAGCAAACAACAACAACAAAACACTCAAACAAAAACCCCAATCCAAACCAACAAAACTAGCCCACCATAAAAACAACAAAAAACAAACAAAATGCACCCAACCAAATCCTAAACCCTATATTTTTTGCAGTGGGCTTTGAGCTCTGTGGATGAAAAGTGCTACAGAAGAGCTGAGTTTATAATTAATTTAGTCATACACACATACCTGGACTGGTGAAACAGCATCAGGCTATGTTTATTTTAATAGTGATTAAACTTATAAGATGTATGTGATCTCTGTTTATGCCTGTCAGCTGCAACATGTAGAAAGTGTCAGCAGTTCTAATGACCAGTGATCTTGGCTACGTCTTTCTGAGGTAGTTAATTTACTTTCTGGTTTTCTATCCTTTTGTTAGACTCAAAAAGTGACTAGAATGATGACACTCAGAGGTAGCAGAGAAGCATTTTATAACTTACTCTATAGGGGCTGAAAAAAAAGGCTGAGTTGTGAAATGTCTCTGCTGATGAGTAACAAGTTATATTTGTAAACATTGTGAACCAATGTAATTATCCAGCAGACAAATGATTTTGAAATGTTCCTTTTTACATAAAAGTTTTTGCTCTCTTAAAATAAAAGATAACCCCAGACTCTAGAATAAGAGTACAGTGCAAGGATTTTATTTTCTTTAAAATGAAGTATTGTGCTGGATGGTGCAGTATAGTTTTCCCTGTATCTGTGTAATGTAAGTAAAATAAATGTTTATTTAGCAAAATGAGTTTTAACTCTATGTATGAAGATGCACTATAATTCTCCAAAGTAGGAGAGAATATTTTTTTAAGGGAAATAGAAAACAAAAAAAATCAGCATAAAAGCTATTGCACTGCCAGATATGCCTGTCAATAGCAGTGTGTTTTCAATAAAAACTGCAATGGAAGCATACTACTGACACATACCACATTTGAAATAGGCTAAAATGAATGCAAGGAATAAAGTATCAAAAACTATGGCAATGCTATAGAGTAAACTTGCACCGTGCAGCAAGAGATAATACCAGATGATATACAATCTTTCTAATCCAGGTATTTTTTTTTAATATCTTGTAATTATCAGACCAGACAGGGTGATTGTAGGATTGGCAGGTAGCATGCATATCTCTTAGTTTTTGTCAGAGTGCTGATGTGTGTACATTCGTGCTGATAAGAGTGGTGACAGAAATAGAAAATCCCCAACCAGTTTGGGGAATAAAAAAGAAGAGCTGAAGAGCAAAGCTTCCCTCTCCCCACCCTTCTAGATTCAGTATACCCTCCATCAAAAGGCAGAAAAAGCTTCTGTTCTCTTCACAGTTAGCCAAAATTCCTCTTCATTCATCTCAGACAAATGACCATCAAGCAGGCATTGCAGCTTTACTTTCTATAAACAGGAATGAGGTCTTCATAGCATCATCAATGTTCATTAAAGCCTTTTTGAAAATCAATCAGAAGTTCTCAGTGTTGGTCCTGTGAAGTGTATTTTCTCTGTAACAGCTGTGTTTATGGTATGTATCTCACTATCTGCATATAAACCAGTGATTATGAACATTCAGAGGGGAATTACTCAGCAAGAGATAAATCTTGTCAAACATCACGTAACTGAACTGAAAATGTTCATTAGCCGGCATGCAGTATTTGCTTTGACACTTGTTTGCAGTGCATCCAAGCATTCTGGAACCGATATTCAGGCTTCTTTGCACAAAGGCACATATGTAATCCAGGTAGTAAACTTATTTCCCTCAAAGGCCTGGCTTTAGATATACCACGACTTGATAAATTTGCATTTGAACTTTTATGGACACACAATCTTCCAGTGCAAATGTGAATGTGAGTTTTGTTCATTTGCCTACAGAGAGGCATATGTACCAAGAGTGCAATTTTTTACTTCATTTCGTATGATAGGGGTAGTGCAGCTGGAACAAGCAGAGAAATCACTCTGCAAAGAAGCACAGATCAAAGATCAATAGTGGAAATGAAAAATCTGGATACCTTACTCACCCACCCACCAACAATAAAAAAATATGCCAAAACAAGCAAAAATCCCCCATCAAACTATAATAAGATTCAAGGTTAAAAGCTTCAAAAATGTTAAAAGTTTTCCAAGTTTGGTCTGAAATTGATTCAACAGGGCTGTTTTCCATAGTACAATACGTTTATATAGGTTTAGATGATCCGAAGTTAAAAGATTTGGGTTCAGACTCCCTCTTCAGCCTGGGTTTCAGATTTCACAGGCAAAATTCAAATTGCCCAGCCTATGGACTAACAGATGGAGTTAATCTGCTACCTTAGTCAACTACTTGCAGAACATACAAGACAGTATCCATTCCCATTTTGTATGAAACTACTACACACAGCAGGAGAGGGGAAACTTACCTTCAGAAATTAGTAATAGTATTCACGAAAGTAAAAGGGTTTCTACCAACAGATAGAAATGAAGTCTTAATATTACTTCATTAAAAGTCCATGCCTGCTTTCATTTACATAAATGTTTTTTGAAGGTATTCCAAAAAGGCGAAATAGTTACCTGATGTAAATATGGAAGCGTATTTTGTTTAAAAAGAATTCGAACCAAGCTGGTATGCAGAATAAAGAAAATAATACATGATCTATCTGTTTGATCTACATTATTCTTTGCCTTATACTTCCATGCATTGTAAGCAAAAAAAAAAAACAAAACCAAAACCAAACTAACCCTAACCACAAACATTTTAGCTCTGTGATAAGGAATAGAAAGGTAAGGAAAAGAGTCAGTTTTTCTTCGGAGGAAAAATAACCCAAGCTACTATTTAATATTCCTTAGCATCTTGGTACCAAATTAATAGGCATTTTCAGATGGTAATTGTACTTCAGATAATTTACTTATGATATAATGCAAGGCAAAGAATGGTATGTATCAAATATTAGATAATAACAGAGAGGACTCCAAATTTCTCTAACTGGCTATTTGTATAAGAAACTGGTTGCAGAGATGACAAGATGCACTTATTGTTCAAGTCATGTGGAAACAGAGGAGTAACTCTTCCAAACTCTTGCTACTAGCAGTGTTCCTGCTTCCTCCAACTTCACAGATCCACAGTTACACATTTCAATTTTCAGGCAGGGTGAAGCAGGTGGGGGAAACATCCCCTGTTTTTTCGTTCTGAAACCATAGACTTTGGGATTATATGTAAAGGTGTACTGAGGCTTGGAGAATTAACTGTGTATTGTTTTCAGGTCTAATTAGTAGTTATCTGTATCGCATTGTCTTATGATTGCTATCTTATCTTGCTATTCTTTCTATAGGAAATATAAATAACATGTGAAGAAGCAAAAAATAACAAACCGCAAAAACACCCGACCAAGCCAAACATGAAAAGAAAAAACAGCTAAAACCCACTACATTAGATTATAAAGCCAAGTCAGGAACTGCTAAATTGGCAGTTGCTTATGTACTCTTAAATCTCTCCCGTGTGTGTGTCCTGTGTACCGAATGAGGCAGGGGTCCTGTGGGAAAACAAGATGAGGGTATGTAATTAAAGACTCAATCATAATGCGTGCGCATATAACACTACATTGCACACACAATGTGTGGTTCATTTTCTTTCTCATCCTGTCCCTGCAGAGAAGATGAGAGGGAAAATGAGCTACACATGACAGATGTTAGTAACATAAGTTAATGCATTCTTGGAAGACAGTCAGATACTAAAGTTGGTTAAAGGATGTCGCATGAACAGAACAAACGGAACAGAATGGAATGGAATGGAATGGAATGGAATGGAATGGAATGGAATGGAATGGAATGGAATGGAATGGAATTGACCAGACCAGAGAATAGAGAATAGTGAATAGAAAATAGAGAATAAAAATAGAAAGTGGGGAGGGGAAGGGAGAGGTGAAGAGAGGACAGGACAGGACAGAAGAGGACAGGAGAGAAAACAAGTCAACTGACCCATATTGATTTTCAATATTTTTAAACAAGTGATCTAGTATAAACCCAAGAACAATAACTTTCTGATAACAAGAAGGTAATAGATGGAGTTGGTTTCCTAGAGTGCTAAAGAAAAAATATAACACATACAAACAGTGAAATATTATGGATAGTACGATTCTAATAGTTTGTAATAGTAATTTGTAATAGCCCTATGCAGTCTCTTACTTCCATTGTGAGTTATGGCCGCAATGAAATAGAGCAATGAAATAGAGCAATTTCTACTTGATCCTTAGGGAGAAGCTCTAGCATTAGATACTGTGCTTCTGTAGGTGAGGTACATATTCCTTTTTTTTTCATGAAGACTGGATTGAACTGGTCTCACATGCAGAGATATATACTCAAATGACTAATGATTTCATTTGCTTCAGTTTTCTTCTAGAAATCTAATATTCATAAATGTGCTTATCTTTAGTCTTGGACTCCAAAGTTAATATACCAAAAAATCAGTTTTTAAAAATAATCCATTTTTCTTGCAGTTTACATTGAGTTTTTTTTTTTTTAATTGTACTGAGTGTCTAAAAATTTTTCTACCTGCATCTAGATAAAAATTTGATGAATAATTTTAAATCTAGAATCTTTTAAATCTAGAATCTAGAGTTACAGAATTATTAAGGTTGGAAAAGACCCTTAAGATCATCAAGTCCAACCATTAACCCAACACTGCCGAATCTACCACTAAACAACGTTGTTGTGGCTCAAGTGTCAGACCTGGCATCAAGTCTTGTTGAACCTCATTGACTAGCCTGTCCAGACCCCTCTGCAGAGCCTTCTTACCCTCAAGAAGATCGTCACTCCCACCCAACTTAGTTACACTGAGGGTGTACTCGATCCCCTCATCTAGATCATTGGTAAACAAATTAAACAGGGCTGGTCCCAGTACTGAGCACTGGAGAACACCACTTGTGACTGCCTGTCAACTGGGTGTAACTCATTGGTGACAGGTCTTTGGGCCTGGCCATCAAACCAGTTTTCTACTCGGCAAACAGTACACCCCTTTAGGCCATGAGCAGGCAGTTTCTCCAGGAGAATGCTATGGGAAATGGTGCCAAAAGCTTTTCTAAAGTCTAAGTATACAACATTCACTCAGCAGGTCATCTGGTCATAGAAGATTAGGTTAGCCCAGCAGGACCTGCCTTTCACAAACCCATGGTGCCTGGGCAAGATCACGTGGTTGTCCTATATGTGCCTTGTGCTGCCATAAGGATGATCTGCTCCATAATATTTCCTGGCACTGTAGTCAGACTGACAGGCCCGTAGTTCCCTGTATCCTCCTTCCAGCTTGCCTCATAGATGAATGTAGAATTGCTAACCTCCAGAGAGCTAGGACCAATATGGTTAGACAGGACTGCTGATAAATTATTGAAAGTGGGTTCGTGAGCACTTCTGCCAGCTCCCTCAGTACCCTTGGGTGGATCCCATGTTGTGTGTCTAAGTGGTGTAGCAGATTGCTAACCATTTCCTCTTGGCTTATGGCTGCTTCATTCTTCTCCTTGTCCCTCTCTGCCTTTCAGTTGAGGAGGGCTGGGTACCAAGAGAACCACTGGTCTTGCTATTAAAGACTGAAGTACAAAAGGCATTAAGTACCTCAGCCTTTTCCTCTTCCTTTGTCACTGTGTTTCCTCCCCGGAATCCAATAAAACATGGAGATTCTCCTTTACCCCTCCTTTTGTTGCTAATGTCTTTATATTCATATAATGTATATATATAATAGAAATAAAAACAAGTTTAACAGAGAGCATATTTTGGACTTTTATGTGAAATAGTTGAACTAGTTGCCATATTAATAAAATATTAATATTTTAATAATAAAATATTAATAAAATGTTTAGCTGCTGTGTGTGTTACATTGGTAAAGAAATCTAGACATATACAGTCCATAATTCATCAGTTATTTAAGTGCATATCTGTTTGACATGGCACTGATGATTCAAATATGATCAGGATGAAGGAGCTAGAAGTTAATTACATGCTTCCAACACATGAGCTAAGGTCTGCTGAAATTTGATAAAAACATTCCCGGCGACTTTGATGGATTGTGGATCAAGCTTCGAACTGAAGAACATCTTGCGATGGAAAGAACTCTTAAGAAGCCAATTGCTTTCACTATGGAACTGGAAAATTTGTCAGGGTTTTAAAGAGCAGCTACAACAATAAATGGTAAATAAGTAAAGGTGGGGACACAGGTGCTAAAAAAGAACAATTCAAAGAAACTCATTAGGTTTGATGCATTCATTGTGTGACAAGGCTGAAAATTAATTCAGCCTGTAATGTTTGACTATCATATAGACTTAATAATTATTTAAAGCCTGAAGTTGCATTAGATGTTAAAATATTTGATTCCTTTTCACAATTATAATTCTTCTCTAAATACAAACTTATTTGGCGTACTGATTGTGTATTTTATAGTTTTCAAATGAATTTTAAAAGCTTGCCTTTTCAGAGCAAAGAATCTAACCACCACACCGGGGAATCCCTGCCTGCCAGCCTCTCCATATGTTTCCTACACTTGTAAGCCCTCTTGGAGTGATACTTGCAGAACAAATGTAAATACAGCTCTGGAACAAGTTTTCTCTCAGATGAGCGCACATCAAAGACTAGTGTGAGTGAAGAGACTTTTCCTTCATATATTGCTATCCAGGTTTGAATGCTGACCTCTATTTCTTCATTTAAATTGACTGTAGTTACTGCATGAGATTAAAAAAAAGATGTTACTGAAGGCAAAAATTTGCCCCTTACACATTTTGACTGACACCTTACTCTGAGTTCTTTTAAGACAAGAACTGTTTTTTTATTTCCTTTTGTCAAGTAATAGTTTGATACCAACGGATGTAGTACAGCAGGATGTGTGGCTATGTAGAGCAATATATTACTCAGTATAGCTGAATCATGGAAATATCCACATGGAAGAACTGAAAATGTCTGTTATGCTGCTGATCAGATACTCACATGAGGTTTCCACTGAAATAAGAGGCTATTCATGTAGCCAGCTCCTCCTCAGGGTTATTCAGGTAATCATGAATTGATTCTGAGTAATTAGCTCTTATAATGAAGGGTTAGAAGGTAGCATATAGCATACTCATATGGTTTTTAAATGCTGTACAGGTGATCCAGGGATTTGCAGAGTAGTAAACCTTTAAACTCTATCTGGTAAAAATGTTTACACAAAACTTCAAAACAGAGTAATAAAACACCTGGAAAATCATCTACTAAGAATGATTAAACCAGTATGATGTACAACAATGGAGAATCAAATCTGTTCAATTTCTTTGAATGTACTAAAGGAGAAGGAAAGAGAAAATCAGTTGTCTTAGTGTATTTAGTGTTTAAGAGATATCTGACAGTGGTGTCTTTTCCATGGTAAGGTGTGTTACTGTAAGAGACTAAGAAAATCAGTCATGGAAAGAGATGCGTTATGTTAAGCTGTCTAAGACGGGGAAAAAAGAGAAGCAAATTACCTTTTTAATAAAAAAATTGATTAGTTAAATGTATATATTAATGAACAAGCAACACAGTGATAGATGAAAATCAGCAGGGATACCATAAAGAAAAGTAGCTAACACAGAAGGGAGACACCTTAAACGCTCATACCACTATCATGCTTCTAAATTAATTGTATCAGCTCAGGACATGAACCTCAGAATCACTGGGAACAACTCAATGAAGACTTCAGTTAAATGTGCATTTGCATTTGAAGAGCAAATGAAGTATTGAATGCATAAAAAAAGTAGTAGAGAATAATGTGAAACTATGTAATACCTTTATATACACCTTGTTTTTTCTCATATCTAAAATATTGTACATATATAGGTCAAATGATTTCTATGAATTTAGATAAAGGCAATTTAGACAAAAGAAATAGAATTTGGAAATGGCTAAGAATTGCATGAATGAGAATAGACAGATTTGGACTTTTGTATTTTTGTAAGAGAAAACTTTTATGTAATCAAGTTACATCTTATTAAAGAGTGTGGAACAGACAGATCGAGGATCTCTGTTTCATGATAAAGGACAGCAACATTCTTCAGAAGTGGGAAGCAGCAATTAAAACTCTGCTGCTCAAAAATAGTTTTATCCTTTAACATATAATTGCACTTCAGAATTTACTGCAAAAGATGTCACTGAGTCCAACAAACACTGATACCTAAAATTTGGCTGAAATGAAAATAAACAACAGGCATAAAAAACCTAACAGATTGGTATGAGTTAAAATCTTTGCTCTTCAGCACTTGATCTGAATTCTAAACATTAGCAATTAGGATGTAGGAAATTACCTTACATCTGATTAATGCAGAGTGTTATGCTTGCCAGATGTCATTCATACTGTTCATGCAGAAAGCTCAAAAGGCTCAGCAGAGCTTTGGGCTTGGAACCCAGTGGTGAGCTTCAAAGGGACACTGATTAAGGGTGGTAGGCATTATTATTTCCTGCTGAAGATAGAAGACCATTTTGAAAAATGGGGGACACATCTTCAGGAGAATGTCTGGAATTCATTGATATTCCCGAGAGTCCTATTCCTGACCTCAGAAACACCCCCTTGTATGGATATCTGCCGCTGCAGAAGAAAGCAAGTTTGTCATAATATTTAATTCCCAACTGTCTGCATGATAAAGCATTCAGTACTGTATTTGAAATCTGAATGTATAGAGGTGGATGGACAAATTTTGTCTTCTTCCCACTCGCAGAAAGCTTGTTTTAATGAAGTTTTTTGACTTTAGAATTTTCCTTTGGAAGTAGGTTGGGATTTCAGAGGGGTATCCAGAGCTGAGGCAGTGCCACCAGTTTGTACCAGTTGGCCATTGGATGGAACTGGCTGTGGATTGGCACAGTGACACATACTATATAATTCACATCACAAGTGTGCTGGGAGCCATGCTACCTGAGTAGCAAGAACAGATCTAATGGCTTGACAAGCTCCACCATTAAAATATGCTTCCTGGGAAGCTATTAATAGCAAGGGGCACCTGTGCAAAATACAGGAGAAGCGTGGCCTCTGGTCAGTCTTCTAAAGAACCTGGATACAAAATCATAAAAAAAGGATCATATTCAGACCTCTTCTGATGTCTCATGTTGGTTGCTCTTAGACCTTGACATAGAGGAAACAGAAATGGAAAGTGTCTGATAATCTGTCTATACATAACTCAGTATGAATAAAAGTGATTCTAGAAATATATATTCTTGTTGTAAACTTTAAGTAAAGGGAGAAAAATATTTTTCATGTGACCATTTGGAACAACTTAAGTTCTTGTCACAGCAGCAGTCTGTGAATGCTATTAATGAGGCAGGTTACTGAGGAGTTACTTGTAAATAAATACTCATGCACATACTGTATTGTAACTATACCTGTGTTTATAAGCCTGAGTTCTAAGCTGGACATGTCCAATGCAGCATAAGAAAAAAGTACTGACATAACATCGGTAAGTATTATATAACTGTATTATCATTATCATCATTAAGTCATACTGAGCATGCTAATTTATCAGTATTAAGGTCTTGTTACTTGCTGCACAGAGTAAACAAGTGAAAATTAGTTATTGGAAACCAATGTTAGCCAGTACAAAGGGTAATTAATTACCTTTAAAAAATAGAGCATTTATACCTAAATACTATGAAATAAAGTTTTTTGTTTTTCTTTTTTTTTCCCTCCCATAATCATTGAAGCAGCATTTCCAGAGCACAATTACCTTTGGAATCTTTGGAATTAAAAGACTCAGTACTGGGTGCAGAAATGCAGACCTGTTAAGAAATATCATTGAGCATCATACCAAGATGGGAAGTTTGCTAGTATTGTGAAATGGGTGGCACTTTAGGCATTACAAGCCAAAGCATTGGAGTACTGGGCCCTCTGGTAGGGAATAGCCTTTGGTTCACTGTGTTGGCAGATGTAGGCTGGCTTTTAGCAGTTGATTTTACTTATGAAAAATTGCATGTTAAAATGATTCTACAGGGCTGCTGTTCCCAGAGAAGTGCATTGTGTGGCCTATGGAATAAACTGAAAAAAAAATAAAAGGGAAAAGATATTTTGTTTGAACATGAGATATATGAGTGATTTAAAATCCACTTACTCATTTCATAGTGAATTTGAATGTTTTCCTGGTTTTTTTTTCTCCTTTTGTTTTTTCCCTTCTACTTTGAAGAACTGCTTTCCCCTGTAGGCTGTCTGAAGGAAGAGAGGGCTTGAGTCAATTGTCATTTTCATTAACGTGGGCTACGAAGTAGATGACAGAGCTGGAAAAGAGTATAATAACATATGACAGGCATGTATTGTTAGTATGGAACAATAAGAAAAACCAAGTAGTAACTCTACTATTTTACTACATCCAGGTAGTTTGAAAAATAGAAGTACTGATAACATTTATACTTTAAAGCAGCTGAGCCGTAAAGGAGAAAGGTGATAGAAATGGCAGATAAAAAGTTACTTGCAGTCTTAACAGAGCCACAACTTCACAGGCAGCCTTAACACTGTAGCTGCTAGATTTACAGGCTCAAAATCTGTAGCTGGGTATAACAAATAGTAAGACTTAGGTGTTTATGCAATTATAGATGCTGCTCTTGTGAATGTGGTGATTGAAATTTTAGAAGCTATTTCAAATCGTGCAAGTTTTTCTCATCCTCCAGAGAGAATTAACATTCTCACTTTTATTTATTTTAAAAAATAAAATAAAAAAATCCTTAGGGAATATAAAACATCAGTAGATAAGAATGGATTTTTTTTTTTTTTTTTTGTATCTTCTGTAGCACCTTGAGAACATTCAAAAAAGACACAGAAGTCTGGAAATTTTTTACTTTTATGGTCTATGAAGGAGAAAAATGACTGCTACAACTGAACCCAGGACAGCTGTCAAATCTGAAAAGATTTCTCTGTGATCAGCTAAGAATATACCATTATATGCAATTTTCTATCTTTTAATGAGGAATGTTTGACATTATCAGAATAGATGGAGTTACTGTCATTGGAAAATTAGCAGAATAAGAAGCACTGTATTGCAGTTGTGAATCACATGCAATTTGGATGCTAAACTCCTGGGAGTTTGAACAGGATCAATGCTGGCATAAAAACAAACAAAAGCAATACTTGTGGAACTGAACAAATGATGGACCCCACCCAGTAATCCTTTTCAAATGAAATTCAGAACAACTATTTGTCGAGGTCCCTTCAGTGAATATAGCACCATCCAAATGCTGATAGAAAAGGCTGAACAGAAAACAGTGCCTGATTTTCAGCATTCATCCTAAAATACCAGGGTTCATTTACATAGAAAAATACACATTAATTAGTGGTGCATATATATGCAGCCGCCTAGGTGTCCTAGCTTTTCATGCAGGCAACATGCATGATTGTACATTTATGCCCTGTGCTGAATTTATTTTAAAGGAGTAGATGTGTGTTATTTTGCCACCAAGAACCTGCAATAAAAACAAAGAAACAAAACCAAAACCAAAACCCCAAATAAACAAAAGTCCTACATAAAAGCAAATCTTTGAAATAAACCTGTGTTAAGTGATGTATTGTCTTTTGAAGCCTATAAAGCCAAAATGTTGCTAAAAGTCGTGAAGTATTTCTGTTGATGCAATACAAATCCACCAGTGTAAAACTGATCTACAAGGAATCAGAGTTTGCCTTTCATATTTTGTGATCATTCACTTCCAGAAAAGTGAATGTAGAAATGTCACCAAAATATAGAGAGGCACTTTATTCAGCCAAGAAAAACAAGAGTGTGAACGTCAGTTATTCAGTGTTTTCAGTTGAAGGAAATCATAGGAGTGGTTAGGAAGTTCCTCAGCAACTGGCTGACTTTCGACCAGTAACCTTGGTGTTAGCAAGAAAAATTTAAAACAGACAATAAAATTCAGAATTAAATGCTAAGCACTCTTTTCTGTATGGAGCTGATAAGCCATTCTGGAAGTCAAATAATTTGCAATTAAAAAGAAAATTAGTTTGCTTTCAAAGTTTCACTTATATCTTCGGATAATAGTTCTGCCATGTGACGAGTTAAATGTGACTTATTTTTTCCATCATAGTTGCTTCTATCATAACTGAAGTAATTTTTTTTTCCAATCAGAAAGTAATCTGCAAGTCTAGTAATATTGCTTTTGTTAAATCGAACAGAATTGCTTGATGGTTTTGTCCACAAAAGCAGACAGTATGTCAGAGTGCATTAACGATCAACATCTTTGTGAGAAGCTTAGACAAATCAATTGTTTCTTTTTGAAAAATTTAAACCTTTGCACAAGCAGTTAACCTAATTTGCATTAGTGGATTTACTGGCAAAGATCTTTTCCTCTGGAAGTCTCATGAAATATGCTTAGTATTGAAATGTATTTAGTAATGAAATGTGAAAATGTTTAGTATACTATAGCATCTTTGAAACTAACCAAGGTTTTTGTAGATAGGTGACCTTAGTAGGACCATAGCAATAGTGACATAAAAGATACCAACATACTTTAAAATCTGTACACTTCCATTTGTTATCTGAAGAACAGTGTACACAAGAATGAGAACTGGCCAAATTTTACATCTGAGGTGAATTGAGGAAAAAATAAAAAACTATGCTAGGTATTCTGTTGCCCTTGAATTTGTCACAGTGAACTGTCTGGAAACATTCTCTTCCTTTTTATATTTTGTAATGTTCCCATGTTTAGTTGCTGTTATAAGAATGGCTTTTTAAAAAATGATCTTTTAAAAGTACTGAATATTTAATAAGTATTAAAAATAAATAAAGAAAAAATCCTAAGAATAACTGAAGTAGTGTTAGGTATTAGTGAAAAATTATCGATCTTTTTTTTGAGATCAGCTCACTGAGAAGGAATCTGTCCTTACAGTTCAGTAAGGCAAGTATTAGACTGTAAGGCAGGTATTTTCAAAGACACAAGTCATAATTACATGTGTAACTCCCTTTATGCCTTAAAAAAATATCCCTATAGTCCTTTTTTGAAGCAGCATCTCTTTCTCTTTCTCATGTTCAAAGCCATATGCCTATTCTTTTTACATCAAGATAAAAAAAACCTGCAGGCACAAAGCTTATGCTGTGATGGCCTTCTCCAGCTCTCATTGATTTCATTAGAAATTGGCTGAAGATTCCTGAGCACAACTAAGGCAGATATGTAGGAACAAATTACCAAGATTTTGCCCTAAAAAATATTTTTTCTCTTACACTGGCCAATCCTATAGTTACTTCTAGAGCTCCACGTTATGCAGTTATATAAGACTGACCAAGAGTATCACGTAGAAAAAAATTAACTGTATTTCAGTATAAAGCCAAATGGTTTCATTTGATATTTGAATTAATCCTTTCTCAAACATATAAACTTTATAGCTTACCATTTTACTTCAGAGGATTCCACCTTTATTTGACTGGCATTTGTCATGTAGATACAGTAGAGAAAGATTATTTATCTCAACAACAGGTTGATGAAAAAATGCCTATACTATGATTAATCTAATTTCTGAATTAGAATGATCAGACTAGCACTTTCTACAGCTGGTGTCACTGTGACAGTTGTTGTCTTTGTCTGCATTTCAGTGTTTTGCATTTTCTCCTAAAGAATGACTGAAGATTTCTGTTTTATAAAGCACCCATCAGTACTACATAAAAACAAAGAACAAGAGTGACATGACCTACAGGATTTTTTTTTATTGGAATATCCTGCTATTGATATTTATTTGATTTTGAGAGAAATTTCATGTTGATCACAGCCTTGAAATTGGCATCATGTTCATAGAGGCAGGCGTATGTTTATCCTTTTATTTCCTAATATTATAAACTTCAGAAATCTATAACTTGGTTTTCTTTCAGAAGTTGTGCTTTATCTTTTTTTTTTTTTTTTTTTTCCGTTTTCAGTATGCACATATTTCAACATGTGAAGATTTCTTTAGAAAAAGGATAAAAACCAGCAGTTTGAGTTGTCTAGTTTGCTAATTTGGGCCGCGGAAGAATTTTTAGGAAGGCATATTTTAAAACGAGAAAGCTTAGGAAAAATGGAATTTAGAGTTGGGTTATATATAGGAAGAAGGGAAAGCTGGAATTAAGATACAATGCATGATATCTATTTTCTAAAGAGGTAAGGTCAAAGAGGATTTATTAAGATAATTGAACAAGACCGTTCTTCAACAGGAATTACTAACCTTGTTAGTGTCTTATAGACCTTACTAAGCAAATCATATACAGTACAGATTGAACTTAAGTATCATTCAGAGCCAGTACAAGTGGTCAGGTAGAATTCAAGTGGAATGACATACAGAAATTCAGCTTGGGGCAGGAGGCAGTGTCCCTTTAGCAGACTGGATCTAATTCATGACACAAGGCTATATTACTTCCTAGAGACAGTTTGTAAAGGAACACAGAAACGTTCTGTGGCATTATCTATGTTACTGCTGTGCCTGCTGATAGCGCGCAGCTGAATTTGACAGATAGTGTGCAGTCTTCAGATCAAACAGTTCAAACAAACAGCAGTTTGTAAACCCAAAAGAGCTGGATCAGGAAGGTGGTTCTATTCTTGAATCTGTTAGGATTAGAATCTTTTTGGCACCCAGGACACTTTTGTTGTTCATGGGCAGATATGTCAAACCACCTACTTTAAAAAAAATAAAAGTATGGTTTTGTTTGTCTGTTTGTTTTTGCTTTGGGCTTTTTTTTTTTTTTTTTGTTTTTTGGAATTGCCATTTTGTGTACTTGAGTGTATGGTAATACTTTGTTTAATCAGGGAGTAGTGTAACCCCTACCTTGTTAGATAATCTTTTGCTATGACCCCAAAAAATTCAATGAGTCTGTCAAAAACTGCAGAGTAAAATATCCAGAAAGGGCAATTGCTTCTAATTCATATATTAGGAGAATTTTTAAACATTTTACCTAGACAGTAAATCCCACAGTAACTTATTTTTTCCAGAGTGATGCCTTATATACGACCTGTGTGGCCCAAAAAGGAAAAGGAAAGAAATTTTATATGCCATTGTTTCCATACTTTCCTAATGAAAAATGGCTTTGAGTGAAATAACGTTTTTAAAGGCCTCTGATGTGACTTGAAGTGGAAGGTATTCAGCTGTATAAAATATGAATAGGTGAACAATCCAACAGGCAATGCCTCAGAGCATCAGTAGCCTCACAAATCACACTTTCAAAAATATGTTGAAGCATCCATTTAGCAATCTGAGGCATGTTCAACAACTCTTCTTGAGTAACCACAGCAAATAGAAGTGATTTAATTTTATAACTACAATATGGCAAATAAATAACACTTCTTTGTTTTCCTGGGTTGCAACAGATTCGAAAGTTCAGCTTCAGTCAATACATAGACTCATCATAGTGTGCAGATTATACTACTGACAGATGATGTTAGATATAAAATACTTTTAATGCATTTATTAAGTACTGCATAAAGAATCTCGTAAGGGAAAATTAAAGTGAATCCATGTGGTACTGTTTCTTTTATATATACAGTTTATATATATAGTTACATATGTACTTACAAACATATTTTTCAAAGTCCCTCATTGTTCCAATGAAAAACTAATTTGCAGATTGAACATTGGTCAACTGTAGTTGAAATTAGAGAAGTGTACTTCTTTGATAATAATATAAGGCTGACTATTCCTGAAAAAAGGGCTAGACCAATTTGTACTAACTCAATTTTACATAACTCAGTCCTCAAATGTGTGATTTGTTAACAACTATTTTTGTTTAAAAGAGAAAGACCTCTGGAATAGACACCTCTCCCATGTTTCTCTGTGTATGACTCTGTCCCCGCAAATAGTAGTTATAAGAGTGTTAAAGTGAGTAGAATACTTTAATTTGGTAGAATGTTACACTTGCACAGATGTTAACAAGTACAAAAGACACAAGAGATGAGGAGCCAGCCACAGATACTATATATCCAAAAAAGTTATCCAGTATATCCATCTCCATCACTCTTCATATCTCTTTTTTTTCCAGGTGGCTCACCAGATGGTGATGTTCTCAGCTCAAATATTCTCTATAAATTGGGAGAACATTTAGCTGATTTATGAGGCTTTTAGCTATTACATACTTACCTACTCAATAAAAGTACTTACATCATAAGATACACAAGCTACCTCCACAATCCAAGAATCACTCTTAAAGTGACACATGCATCAAATTGTAATGTGATTTCCTGTACCTAATATGTCACTTAAGGGCAAATAGCAGGCATTCCACTGTAGGGTTTTTTTATTTTTTCGTTAATTGTTCTTTGTATTCTAAGACAGCACTTTCTTACTCTTGTGGCTTTCCTTGCACATAAATATATTCTTTAGCATTAAAGAGAGCTTGAAGGTGGAAAAGCAGACAGAGATGAGTTGTAGGAATGAAAGGAACACAATTTAATTTTCTTAATATTGTACTTTGTTTTCAGGCTTGGAATCAAGTAGCTGTTGATGTGTAGTAAGAAGAAAATGCAGAATTAGAAATAGATTTTTATGAAAATATGTGTCTTGCTTGCAGAATAAACTCGTATAACAGGACTATGAACCTTCAATTAACTGATCATAAGAATACAACCATATATATATGATTTATAATAACATTATTTCTAACCAACATTGTCTATTAAGTGCACATGTCGTTGTAGTAGAGGAAGTTGTACTATTTAGGCTATTACTTTTGGAAACAAGTCCCAGGATAATTATAAGGTTCCAGAATAAAGAGACAATGGAGGGAAAGAGTCGTGAAGAGAGTGGTAGATAAGACTGCGCTTATTTTGCATGAAAGCTTAGGTCAGAGCCCGAGACTGCAAGTTCTGCTGAACTTTTGAAAATATTATTTTCGTGGTTTAAGCCATAATTCAGCCATGCAGTTTGTTCACTCACTTCCCCCTTTTTCTTCCCTCTGCTCCTGGAGGGATGGGAAGGAGAATCGAAA
>JAOEHY010014341.1:0-40344 GCA_025447955.1 Psilopsiagon aurifrons
TTTAAAATGAGCAAGTAAAATATTAATTCAATCTCTATGCTTCATTTTTTTCTAATTTATTTAATATTTTTGCTGAAGATTCTGAATGGAAGCACTGCTCATATACCTTTCCCCTTCACAGTGGCACAATTGTGTAAACATGTTCATAGAATGAATCCAACTGTTCATGCCAGTAGCAATTTAAATTAAGCTTTGGGAAGGTAGTTTAGTGTTCATGAACGGTGTTCACTTGGTCAATGTGTCCTTTTCTGTTTTTGTGTCCTCTATCTGCGTGTCCCAGAAAAAGCCAGGACTTTTAAAAACAATTCTTTCTGGAAGATTAGAAGTATTAGGGGACTGTTCTTCATGATTTTAAAGGAACAAATATCATTTCCTCATTCCCTAAGTTGAATTGCAGTGTGGACTTCCAGTCAAGTCATGAACAGAGATAACTGGACAAAACAAACTAATTTATTAATTAATAAAATTAATCATAAATGAGCAGCTTCTGAAGACACTTGCTTGAAGGGGACAACTTGTGATGGTGGCAGACAGCTTAGCGAGGGCACCCAATGCCTTCTGCAGCTCTTCATATGTAAATGAACATGAGTGAGTGCTGAGGTTGCCTGCCTGTTTTCTGAAGGGGGCAGAAAGGGGAATGCTCTATTCTGGTGGTGCTGTGCCTGCTTAGAGGAGGAAATAATGGAACCCTTTGTGCCCCCCACTAAAGACATGTGCTTCAACGGGAATGGGCTGTGCAGCTGCAACCCTAGCAACAAGGGCCTGGGGAAAATAATGGGGGCAGCTTTCCAATAGAGGATTGCCACATTTGAAGATGAGCAAATTAAGCTGGTAGCCTGGTATTTAGAAGAACCCGTTTGCCTGTTAATTCTTCCTAGGGATTTTTTAAATTTTTTTAATTTTAACCCTTAGTCTGAAATCTGTGTGGTTTTTAATACATAGATAGATCAATGACTTAAGACTTGCCAGTGTCTTTGTTAATTACTTTTAACTGTATCTTGGTTTAGGCTTTAGGAATTTTTCTTATTGTATATAAGACTTTTAAGTTTTTTCTCGCAACAGGTAGTAAAAATCATTGGTTATGGGTGGTATTCGGGTTTTGGGTTTTGTTTATTTGTGATTTTAGAGTCTTACCTTGATAATGTTTTTCTTGGACAATTCACACCTGATTCATTGTCACCACTTAAACAGCATGAAGAAATTCATTTCAAGCTGATAATTTTTTAGTATAGATGCACGAGATGCTAAAAGATGCAGCAGTTTGAGAAACTAATTTAAAAAAAAAAGTGTATACATTCATGGGGCTATTTATGAGATTTGCATTGCCACTTCCAAAGTGGTTATGCTTATTATGACAGATGTTTTCTAGATAAATTAATGTTAAATGGTTTATATTTAAGATGCAGTAATCCCATCCATTTACATGGGAAGTCCTGTGAATGAATTGGGATAATGCTACTGATGTAAATTCAGTAGGCTTCATTAATTACCTAGCTGTGGATATTGATTCACCAGCCACAGTTCTGGCTGCATGTCTAGGAGAAGAGGGGGTGTTTGTTTGAGGGAGAGACTGAATAATGAATACCTTAAACCAAATGATCTGTGTCAGAGTGTGTCAGACAAAGAAGGCTTTGGGGAAGTGACTGATTATCCTCCATGAAAGGGCTGCAGCAATATCTGGCCTTCATGCTGAACCTTGCATGTGAGCCGTTGCCCTTCTGTGTAGGGATAAGAAGGAGAAATCAGATCCACTTAGGAATAAGTGCATCTTGCCAGTAAAGACATGGTGTTACTGTGTCATACTCATCTACTTACTATAACAAAGAACAGTGATGTCGAAAGTTTAGTTATTTTAGGTCTGTTTCCTAGTATTTTGAGAAAGACAGTAGACATTTTTTTTGCCAAGATAGGTACAATGTTTTGTTGTCTTCCATTTTCTCACCTCCTGTATGCAGTCTCTAATGCCTATGCTACCAAGCTGACTGTATGTGAAGTGGGAAGGGAAAGGTCTGGCAACTGTTAAATATTTGGAGACAGTTTGAGTCCAAGTTATAGAATTCTCTGTATTTTTGTGAGAGGTGGGAAAAATGAGGGAAGTGTTTTGGACTGGGATAGGATTTGAGGCTGTTCTTAAATGCTAGATTTAACTACTGTACCCCGTGCTCTTTTCAGAAGTTGCTAGTGAAAACAAAGTTAGAAATTTAAAGAGCTTAACACCCCTTTTAACAGCCCTTTCCCTTATTTGAGAAGGAGCAGCCATAATGGAAAAATACATTAAAGAGCAACTATAACTTTTATCTAAATGCGTATTTTTGCACTTTAATCTTAATTTTTTTAGATAAAGATTGTTATACCAGGCAAAGGAATTGCTGTGTGCTTTGGGGGCTTTTTTTGTTCCCAAATATACACAGGATGTATTTGACAGCAGATTCAAGGAAAATGTCCCTCACCCTACTCACACTCTGAAAGGAAATAGCAAACAGTTGTGTTTCACTGGAGGAGAAAGAATCTCATTCAAGTAAGGGAACTTTGTATGGTAGACTGAATTGTCACCTTACAGATGTTTGACGGTTTAGTCAAAGTAGTTGCTGCTTGCTTTTCATTTGAGTGGATTTACTTATGTCAGTTCTAAATGCAGACTTGATTGTACCCTCCAGCAAAACCTTAGTGACTCATCTCCAGACCTTTCACTTGAAAGGATTATACAAATTAAATACTATGATGTTATTAAATCATTTAAAAAAAAAAAATCCTCCACAACCCCACCAACCAAACAATGGAATTAAGATAAATGTGAAGACAGAAAATGTCTCTTTTTTTTCTTCCTTTTCCATTTTTTTTTTTCCTTGTACAGAGAGGATTACAATGAATTTTACAGCTTAAACTTTCAGTGAGAATGGAGTTAGCCAGCAGTTCTGTAGTGTGCAGAAAGAATGCTCACCACAAAGGTCAGTATGAAGATGCTTGCTGATTGTATGTACATCAGACCTATTACAATCTCTTCTTCAAAAGTGGCTGGAAAACTTCTAAGTAGTTCAAGGGAACTGGGGAACGGAGCAAAGTCTCTAAAAGGACAAAACTGACAGAGACACCACACACTAAACGGTGTCACCCAGGACTCCGTCCAACGTAGCGTTGAGCACTAGCAGCGATGGAGCATTCACAACTTCCTTGGGCAGCCTGTTCCAGTGCCTCACCTCACCATCCTCACAGTTGTGGATTTGTATGTTGGGAAATTACAATGGTCCGTTGTGGTTTTTCATAACAACACTTGGAGCAAGGATGATCCTTCTGAATGTGTATTTACCTTGTAGTCTAGGGAACTAAATATTCATCAAGAGAAATTACTCTGATTAATTAGGTTTATCTATCAAAAGAGTAGAATAAGACAACAGACCATGGAGAACAGCCTAGGTAGTGTTGGCAAAGCATTCTTTATTTTTCTTTCAAGCTTAAACTTGGAAGCATTTGATGTTAAATCCACCATGAGCTAAGATGTGTAATTCACTTCACTGTGACTTGTTCTGCAGTCTTCATCAGCATAGTTTACAGAAGAAGTCTTAGAGGAACCTGACAGTCTTTCCTGTAAAGAAGAGCAACCATGGTTGTTGCTGCTGTTTTCCTTTTGGCTTTGTCGTGTATGTTACACATCTTGCCTTGGCTGTCTGGAAGACTTCTGTAGTTGGTCTTGAGTAAAGGAACTTGTATTTTGCTGTTTCAAGTGGGCAGATGGTTTTAATTGATGTGACAAAAACTTGAGTCTTCATATATGTATTTATGAAGTTTCTTATTCTGTGCAGCAGCATTCTTTTCATAGCAAGGAAACACAAGCATTATACTTCATATTTTATTCAGGACTTTTCAAGTTTATCAGGAGAAATACTGTATGTCTAGTGATTGTTTTCTCATGGGATTGTTTTTCTATGGTCAAAACACTGTTTATTTTTCTGACTACCATTAGGAGTTTTGTTTAGGTCAGAAGGTTGGAAAGAAGAGAACAGTATTTTCTCTGCATGTTTTGTTTGCCTTACGTACCTGCTTGCAGGCAGGTAACTAGCATAATGAGAGAGATCGCTTGGAGACAGCATGCCCCTGATCCATACCACAATTGCTGATAATGTTTTCAGATATGTTTTATTGCAAATAGTGTCATTTGTTCCCTTTTTTTTTTTCCTTCCTCTCGAACAAATTGTCCAGAGCTGGGTTTTTATACTTGAAAGTGATCATTCAGTGTGGTTAAGCAAATACTGTCAGGTAGTGTGACAGTGGAATTTGAGTGCCCACAGTGGGGAAAAAGAATGTAACTTCATTGCTGTGCTATCTTGCAGTGATAAGATTTTATTTCACACAGCTAACATCTGCTGTAAGTAGATACTATTTTGGCCATTACAAAATGCAGTATTTAGTGACTCTTTTTTCCTCACTGTATGTGCGAATGGAGAAGATTAATACAGAAATTCTTGAGGAAGGGATGGGAAAGCAAGAAGTAGGTAATATCTGGTAGGGCAGTATCTGACGGTCATGGCAACAACACAGACCAGGAGCAGGAAGCATGGCCTCCTCTTTCAACAAAATTTCTGGGAATGTGAGTGTAGAAGGACTCTGTATCAAGAAGCACCTAGTTCAGATACCTTTGAAAGGCTGTTTTTCACCTTTGCTGTATGGAAGAGGTGGACTCAGCACAAAAGGGCCTCTTGGCTTACTCTTTCTATTTTGTTTGCTAATTTTTGGCTTCTGTCCCCACTGCTGAGGATTCAGCATGTTTGCTTCACAGTGCAGTACTGCAGGGAGAACAGAGATAATGCAAAGAGGAGAAACATTACAGTATCCGGCAACTTGACACACCTTGCGGGTGATTGCTTTGTTTGAAATACTGGCAGAAAGATGAAAGATACACAGAAGTCTGTCTAATCCCAGGTTTAGCCTTAAAAGCAGTGAAATAGTGCAAGTATCTGGAGGGAAGGGTTACAGAGGAAGATGTTTTATGTTTTCTATTGTGTGGTTCACTTTTATTGAATTCCTGATTTATCTGTTACTCCAATATCTTTATTCCATTGAGATTTGAGCTGTACCAGATAGATCATCCTACAGAAGGTAGATGCATAGATAAGACTGATTGAGATTTTTTTTTTTTTTTTTAAATTTAAAATACAGTGTGAAATCACAAAGCCAAATAGAATATATGCATGGGAAAAATATCAAATTAGATTATGAAGTAGGGGAAATTTCTATGAAGCCTTAATTAATTTTATTTTCAAAGAAAACAATATATTGTACGCTTTTACTTGGAATGTCTACATAAATAAAATAATGGTAAAAGGCAAGTGAGGCATGATGTCACACCACACATCCACATTCCAGATGCTTGTACTGCTCCTTGTGTTCTGCCATCTGTAAAATGAGGAGGTTGCGAAGTTGGTTGAGAAAGTAAGAAAAAAAGTTGAAGGGGAGGGATGATAAAATGTTTGTATAGCTCTGAATTATACATTAATTAAGAGGGACACTTTTAAGACTTAGCTTGCTTAATCATCAGGATAGTTTTCTAAGGGTACCAATGGATTACCCATAACTTGTTTTCTTCAAGTGACATTTGAATACCTGTTTTAACAAAAGATCATGAAACAGACTAGAAAGTCAAGATCTTGGTTTTCATTCAACAATGACATTAATGTCTCTTTGTGTAGAATGTTGGACAGCAGCATTGTAGGGGCCTCATCAGACTGGAAGAAAATCCAGTCCATTTATCACCATTTCTATTTGTATCTGGAAATTCTAAAGCAGGCCACCTTCAGTTTAGCTGGCATTTGTCTATGCAACAAAATTTCAAACTAAAGGATATTTTTTTGTCCTAGTTTTCAGGGGTTTACTATTTTTTATTTTTTTTTTTTTTGGAAATTTGTTAAATACAAAGTAGTAGAAGCACTTTGGCGACCACAAATCAACCAATTACATAACTATATATTTATTGCCTTCCTTCCCTTGCTTCCCTCTCCCCATACCTTTGACTGTTAAGCTATATACTCACTTAACTTAAGTTGATTAAAACTGTGTTAGAGTAGGAATGGGGACCTGGAGGCTGAGTGTCAGGGTACAGGACTGCTGATTTGCAAACCGCTAAAAATGCAATTACCCAGTTATACCAATAACATCATTTGTGCTTTGGGGTAGAATTTTTTTCTTTTTTCTAATTAAAGTTCTGTTTCGTGTATCCAGCTATCATCTGACAGGGTGACCATGCAAATAAGAATGCCATGTTTAATAAGTAGGCTAGAATAGTTAATACCATGTTTATTCTTTGTAACTTGATTTTGATTTTTCATTCCTTGATGAAAACACTGTACTGCTGTCTTAGTTGCTCTAAGCAATGAAAAATATTGACTTGATAGGTAGGGGACTTCTTAGCTGAGAACAACTGAGTGAGAAGTTCATGTCTTATGTCCAGCATAGGCACCTCTCTTTCCCCTTAAGGCAATAGAATCTTTCTGTGAAATTGGCACGAAAGTGTCACATGGAGGTGTCTGAGTTGGCTGTGTGTTCTGAGCTCTCTTGAGATTATGGTTACTAGTTATTGACAAATAAGTGCTTTATAATAGCACTGTACACACAAATGCATTTTATGCCTGAAGATCCTAGAATAAGAAAGCAAAAAAATCCAGATCCTGTAAGTCCAGGTATTTTGTTGTTATTGTTGCTGTAACCTGGAGGTGGTTACTGTATTTTTGACAACATGCAGCTTTGATTCCTTCATGCAAGGTGACAATACACTGCATTGCAGGCTATTACCTTAAAAACAAAATTTGAGCTAGTTCTTGATGCCCAAGTACCACCCGTGCATAAATCAGTTCACTCTTTCACACAGATGCCTATGCTGGGTGTGAGGTACAGAGTGCATGAGAGGCAAGGAGGGGACATTTGGGATGGGGTTGTGCTGGGAGGTTAGGTGAGTCTGGGGCATGTCTGTATGTGGAAGCTACTCTAGCTAGTCCAGGCTCCTTTCGCGTAGTCTTCTCTGGAGTCCTGTCTGGCATGGGTACCACAACTCTGCTGGTGAAAGCTGTTTTTCATGCAGGTGTGTTTGACACCTCCTGAGGTGCCCACATGAGAAATGAGTGAAATGCAGCACAATGATTATGCATGAAACTACATCCCAGACAAATGAGCGCCAGCCTCTTCCTTGTGTAGACATAGTATATGTAACAAATGGCAAATCTAGTTTTATATCCAGCGTGTTCTGGTCACTTTTCTCTCTTTTTTTTTTCTTTCAAAGACAGATTTTCTGATTTCTTTTTTGATGAGGTGGTTTGTGCTAGTATAATAGTATAACTTACAGATAAAAGACTTTCAAAGGCAGAAGTTGTAGTGTAGGAATGTAACTGTAACTGAAAGCTACTAGGAAGCTAGGAGGAAGTAAACAGCAAATGCTGTCTGTCTTTGAGCTAAAGAATGAAGGACTCTTATCTGGAGGAGGGGATGATTCTGGTGCAGTTGTTTTACGGATGTTTTGCAGGGTTTTTTATTTGGTGTGTTTTTTTTGTTTGCCTCTCTTTTTTTTTTGGGGGGGGGGGGCGGGGTTGTGTTTTCTGGGAAGGTTGTGTGATATTTTGTAGCTACTTGATAATCCAAAATAGAGGTCTCCAGTCAGTCTTGGAAGCCAAGCCTGTTAGGAAGAGCTGGACAGCTTGTTAGTTTTTATTTAATGACACAGGAGCCTAGTTAAGATCCCAGATAGTACAATCACTGTGGTTGACTGTGTTTACAACATCTGGTTTTGAACACCTGGTAGCATGAAAGAAAATACTGTTTTTCAAAATGCATTAAGTTGAGAAGCAGATAGCTTTGCTACTGGTTGAGTTCTAGTGTACGAGAAACGTTTTTACCCGCAAGACGGTTAACAATCAAACTAGTGACTGTGAAGGTAATAATTAAGAAAAAAATGTCATGCTGTTTGAATCTTTTAATTAGAGCAGATTTAAAGCTCTCTGCTTTTTGCTCTAGAATGGCTTGCTTTCTGTGCTGCAGCATTCTTGTGTGTAAAGCAAAACCATTTGCAATGTAGCTGAGGGTCTCAGTCACTGGGGGGATTGAGATTAGATCCGGACAGTTGCTCTCATGTGATTCGCAATGTCTTTGGGTGTCTTCTGCCCAACCCAGCTGCTTCTTTCAGGAGGAATAAATACTGCTGTGATTAATTTTCAACCAGCTTGTGTGGAATAGCTGACATGCTGCTGCTTTGCAAATGTCATGTAGTAGTGAATCTAATTTTTATTGTGTGACATGAGCTTAGTCTAGAATATATTGGAGAAAGAATAGGAAGTTTGTTTCTAGAGCGCAATATGCTTAAAAACAAAAAGCAGAGTTTTTAAGGGAGAGAATTAACATCAGATGCATGAGTATGTCATGGCTGAAGCACTTACGCAATCAGAATAAACTAGTAAATGTGGTGCAGGTGAATCAGATATTTTACTGGTGAGAAAAAGAAAACCTTGCTAATCTAAGTATCTATCTGTTACTTCCTCCAGCATTTTAAAAAATTGACATTTACCTGCAATGAAATGGCTTGCAGATGTGTGTAACAGCAGTGAGGCCTTACCTAGGGGTATGGAAACTGAACAGGGATCTCTGACCAAGGGGCTGCTTGCTGAGGAGGGCTGGTCTGCCTGCAGCAACCTGGATGCCCGGTGCCTGCTTCTACCCACCCTCCTGTGCCCTCAGCCAGGAAGCTGCTCCAGTTCTGAGGAATGTTTGTATTTATCATAGTTCATGCCACAGGAGTATTTTTCATGTTTTTAGAAAGCGAAATTGAATTGAAATTTTTTCTTAAAAACCCACAACAAGAAAAGCCCCAACACCATCAAACACAGCAAACAAACAAAAACCCCACCAAAACTCAGAATTTACAAGAGCAGTTGTTTGTTGTGAAACATTTTTTAACTAACATTCTGTTAGTAGGCTCTTAGGTAAGATTGGATAGTTTGTAACATAGGATACACCCTGCAGTTTATTAATTAAAGTTCTTTAAATTGCTGTCAGACTGAATTTGCATCCAGAAAATCATACCATATCTATGGTATGCCTGGTTTGTAAGGGGACGTATGGAAGTAAAATATATAACTACATGCTATGTGGGTATTTTCTGTCTATTGTCTATTTTATGAGAATACAATTTTGGATAGCTGTAGTTAATATAATTAGAAGTTCATTGTGGAGTTAAAATAGTGTAATCCAGGGTTTATTTGGTGTCAGAGTACACTTTTCCCATTGCCTATTTATTTCCTTATAGTAAGCCATTGACTAAGAATTGAGGTACATAAAGTTTCTTTCATATTTCCTAGGCAAGCATTGGAAGTTGTCTCTCATTTTGTCAGCAGCTTTCAGTTCAGGGAGCTAAAATGAACCTGGCTAGCATTTATAAGTATAAAACTCATTGGAAAAATAAATCTTAGCTTTGACAAACCTTTATTCTAGGTTTTTCTGCTCACTGGATGCCTACCAATGTAGGTAAGCCGTATGGCGCTGTGTACATAGGCATTTTGTAAGAAAGCCAAACCATTTGAGATTTATAGTATTTTACACTGGCAGTAGAACTTCAGGCGGCTTCACCACCACTAAGATATGAACTGCAGGGCATTTTCCAAATGAGCATTTTTAGCAGTAATGGCCTTGAGGTTTTCGTGGGCACACAGGGAGCACAATTCAGTGTTTCTTGGCAAGATAAGCATGTCATTTCTGAGGAGACAATTTAGCTTCCTGTGCATTCAGATTTTATAACAGCAGTAACTATTCTGCTTAGAGTACTTACTTTGTTAAAATGTTTCTGGAACGTTTTGAAACTTGTTTTTTTGTAGAGCACTTTGTTTCTTAACTAGGTCAGTAATTCTGGTATCTCCACTGAAATTGCAGTTCAGCATTGGAGATTTGTCTTGTGCACCATATTTTATTATTTAAAGTTGACTATGCTTGGCTATTTTTCTACATATGTTATGACATAGTGTCTTTTGGGTTTAAAATTTGACATCTCTATGTTTTTTGAAGTTTCTTAAGCTTCATTAACTTTCGTTAAACTTTGATAGAGTTGTTCATGTTGTCTAGTGTGTAAAAAGACTAGTTGCAGGTGAATTATTAAGAGAAGCCATTATGATGGGGTTAGCTTAAAAAGGGTTTTATTAATGATTAAATTATGATTGTCAAATGATAATCGGTGACTGAATGAAAATTAAATGGTAATCAATAAAACAATAATAGAATAATAATTAAGCAGTTATTTAATCCAGTTTTCATGAAGGGTAAGAAGGAAGACCCCGTTAGTTGCAGGTCTGTCAGTCTCACTTCAGGGCCTGGTAAAGTTATTCTGGAAGGTACTGAAAAACACTGGAGAGACAACACAGTCATTGGTTATCGCCTGCGCAGGTTCATGAGTGGAAAGTCCTGCTTAACCATCCTAATTCCCTTTTATGACAAGGTCGCCAATTTAGTTGATTAAGGGAAGCCAGTGGATTTTAAGCAAAGCTTTTGATACTGTGTCTCACAGTATCCTTGTGGTCAAAGGGTACAGCATATGGCTAGGCAAGTCCATAATACATCGGATGAGCAATTGGCTGATGGATAGACTCAAGGGGTTATAGTACACAGGGGTCACATCAGGCTGGTGGCCAGTCCACAGTGAGGTTCCTCAGGTGTCAATTTTAGGGCCAGTGCTCTTCAATATTTTTTGTAAATTATCAGGATGTGAAAGTCAAATGTACATTAAGGAAGTTTGCCGGTGATACTACATTAGGAGGAGCTGTTTATTACCTCTAGGGTAGAGAGGCCTTGCCGAGAGATCTGACAGGCTAGAGAGTTAGGTAATCATCAACTATACGCAGTTTAACAAGAGGAAGTGCCAGATTCTCCACCTGGAGCAGGGCATATATATGGTCAGAGATACATACATACATATTGGGGAATGAGACGCTGGAGAGCAGTCCTGCAGAAAGAGATCTGGGGGTTTGGGTTGATGGCAAGTTGAATATGAGTCAATAGTGTGTGCCCTGGCAGCCAAAAGGACCAACCATGTCCTGGGGTGCATCGAGGAGAGCATTGCTAGCCTAGTGAGGGCGGTGATTGTCTCACTCCACAGTGCTCTGGTACAACTCCACCTCAAGCACTGTGTGCAGTTGTGGGCACCTCAATGTAGGAAGGACTTCAGACTATTAGAGAGTATTTCCAGAGAAGGGTGACCAAAGCGGTGAAAGGTCTCATGAGCAAGATTTGGGAGGAGCAGATGATATCATTTGGTTTGTTCAGTTTGGAGAAGGCTGATGGGTGACCTTGTTGCAGACTGTACAACTTCCTCAAGGAGGGCAGCAGAGAGGAGTTGCTGATCTCCTCTTAACTGATGACCAGCAACAGGACGCAAGGAAGTAGACTAAAGCTGCATTAGGGACAGTTCAGATTAGACATTAAGAAAAAATGCTTCACCAGGTGTGTGGTCGCTCGCTGGAACCAACTCCAGGGAAGCGGTCACAGCATAATGCCTGGCAAAGTACAAGGAGCATCTGAACAACGCTCTTAATCAGGTAGTTTAGTTTTAGGTAGTCCTGTGAGGAGCAGGGAGTTGGACTTGATTTTTATGGCTACCTTCCCAGTCTTTGATTCTCTAGAATACTCTAGATACTCTATGGTTCTGATACTTCTAGGTCTAGTGTAAAACATCGTTTACCTTGTTACTGGATTCAGATGCCGATTAAGGTGTCTCTCAACCTTGAGTCATGTCCCTGTTCAAGGGGGAGATTACTCCTGTCCGGGCTGCTGCTATGCAGAAGAGTTCAATGAGCTGGGGGACCAGGAGAGGAGTGGGAACTAGGGCTACAGGTACTTACATTGTAAAGTGATTGCTTATGGTTAAACTCTGAGGTAGTGTATCTGCAAGTATGCAGCTGTAGCAGTTTGTTTTGTCTAGGCGCAGCTTGGGCTAGGACTGTTAGTAAGACATGACCTAGATTCCTTAATCCTTGTGAAGATACAGCTGATCACAGTTCTCAGGGTTTGTGCTGCGGGGCTGACTGCAGTCAGACCTCCTTGTTGGTGATGCCTGAAACAAAGCACTCTTCACTTACAGTGGGTGCATCCATCACAGGCTTGCCAAACAATAGACTTGATCACAAAATGAAAATGCATGAGGATTTCCAGGATTTTGTTCGCAGTTACATTTTTTCTTACTCCTGCCTTTGATTGTGAGGATAAATATTTTATCATCATTTTGCAAAAGACATTGAAGAGCTCTCTGTGGTCAGTATTCCTTCCGCAGACTCAAATTCAGCTGCATATTAAGGATCATTTGCAATGATTCTTAATCTGGGGAAGGGAGAAGAAAAAAGCAATAATTCCTCTCAGGTAATATATAGTATTTGAATCAGGCTGCAGTCTGAAGGTGGTCCCAAAATAGGATACTGAATTACAGGGGTTTTTTCTGTGAAACAGCCCTCTTTAGGTACTGGTATTGTTGCTACTAATGAGCTATGTCTACCTGTGGATATGTAATAGCTTAGTGTGAAAAATTGTAGAGGAAAAAAAATCTCGTGAAGAATTTTCTTCCCTCTGTAACTCTCATTCAGTTTGAAAAAAATGAGTGTTTATTTCAGGAAAATGAAAGGTGCTGTTGACCTGCAAAATGTCATTTCATACTGGCTGTAGCCCTAACACGTGAAGTCTTTCTTTACCATCTGACCCTAGACACTTTATTCAATTTGTAGTTGTTCTTCTTAATACAGACTAGCTGTCTGAGGTTTGTAGAAGTGAAAGCTTGTTAGCTTTTTGGTTATTGTCTTACTTACTGTATGTAGCATGATAGCCTTAGCCATACGAATGCAATACTTTGTGTCTGTTTCAGTTACTGTATGACAGGTTGTGTTTGTGGCTTCAAATTCACACATGCATGCACGCACAGTCGTGGTGTTCGATAGGTGTCTTGTTTGTAGAAATGGATGAGAGGGACTGTCTGTGCTGTGGAAGTCTAGAATATCTCTGTGCATACTCCTTATTTAGTAGCTGTATTTCAGTTCATTGTTTTCTTTGCAATTGCTTAAGGATTATAAAATTAGAATACACTTCTGCATTGTGGCATGTTTAAATTATGATACATAAGCCCAACTTCTTTGTTGGTACTTTTCCCTTATGTGACTTAAGAAGTGTCTGGAGGCAGAGGAAGAGGACCATCTCTTGCTGTATGCTGCTAGACAAAGATGAAACCTGACCCTCCAGTCCAGGTGTCACTTCGTGCTATGTGTTACACAGTAGTGCTCTGGCAGGTCTCTGGCTATCAATGGAAGAAGAGGAAAATGACAGGCAATTTAACACTTCCTCCTCTCCCCTCCTCTCAGGTGCTCCCTTTTGGAAGCACATGTACCTATGGCAGGTATCTTTAAATGCATCCATCTTTCTGGCTGCTGTTACCTGCTAGAATTAACAAGGAGACTGCCTGAGAAAAGTCGTCTTTTGTGTTACCTTCAATAGGGCTTGCCACTTAGGAAGATAATGGTATATACCAAATGGAACTTTGACTCACAAGATTTATTTATCCTTTTAATGTGAATGAGCAGGCAATATGAAATCAGATTTCCTTAATTGTAGGAGGGGATTCTTAAGGGCTTCTCAGGTGTTCTTAACTCACTGGTTTTGTAGGTAGGGCAAAATAAATTATGCCTAGACTGTGGTTTATGTAGGTCAAAACATATTTAATTTGTCTTTAGTTTGTCTTCCTGCTATTTAGTAAATAAAATTGGATGATTAGTTTTCTGTTAGTCTTTCTGTGTTTTCATAGTGCAGAACTATTAGATGTTCTGTGCTGTGGTTTTCAGAGAAGTAGGTTCCTGTCTGCCTGTATGTGTGGGAAATAATCTGAGCTGTGTATCAGCAGTTTCAGAAGGCTGCTTTCAACCCATGTATATTGAAAGCAATTATTAGTTGAAGACACAGGAAGCTTTGAAATGTCAGTGCTAGGGGAAAGGTTGCCTGCACTGCTCAGTCACTGGCACATTATTGCACTTTAGACTTGGTTTGATCCTGAAAAACTATGCTTTTGTGTTTCAGACTGAGAACAGGGAATTTCAGTGTGACCAGTGTAATACTTCATGTGTAGCTTTGTGCACAAAGAAGTAAAGACTTTTCAAGAGCATGGCCACTTGACTGAAAAAACAACTGGGGCAGAGGGGACAGGTGACTTGTAATTGATAAAACAAATGTTTGAGCTTCACACTATCAAGATGTTTTAAAAATGTTTGAAGGCTCTCTGCTTTAAGCTCCCAGCTGGCACCTGCAAACTCCGTGTTCACTGTTACACTGCATGAGTTGTTCTTTCCTTGACCAAAAGGCTTTCTTTCCCTCCTTCACCTGCTTTACAGCTCCCTCTCACAATGTCAGTGACCTGATATGAAAAGTGTGCCATTTCTCCTTATGGACTTGTGGTTCTCTTCCTGTATGTTTTCTCAGATGGGTACATTTGTTGTGGGGAAACTTGTGGGTTAAAACTTTTAATTCAGAGGCAAAGTACTCATGATACGTAGTAGTTCATGGCTGTTATTTGTGTTGAAATCGATTTGAAGTACAACCTGTTCACAAGTTGCTTAAGGAAATACACTAATGAAAACCATTTCAGCATAAATAGGGGGCAAAAAACCCTTCACCTTGACTCCAAATGGCTAATAACCGCAAAGTAAAACACTATAATGAAATCTTAAAAATATCTTTAGTTGCAATGTTCAAAACTGTATCATAAATACATGAAAAAAGTAACTTCTTAAAGAATCAGGACCTATGTGTTCTAGGTTTGAAACTGAGCAAGAAAGTCTAGCTCAAATTTTGAAGAAGCTTCTTCAATGTCTTGAAACTAAATCCTGAAGAACTTGGGGGGATGGGGAGGAGCAGATGTGGGAAAGGGGAAGGTTATGAGGAAGTGAAAAAGATCTCAGCCTATGTAGATGCTGAATGTTGTCCTTTGCCTGGCAAGAGTTACTTGCGGCTCAGGTTTCTCAGGATCTGAAAGCAGAAAAGATAATTGGCGCATTAAAAGCAGTGCCAAAGTCCCCATAAGTGCCTGCTCTGCTGGGTGGAAAGGGAGGAAGAGTGCTTCTGCAAGTGCACTGCTCTGGTGAGATTTAAGTTTCTGATTTAGAATTCATGCATGAAAGCAATTTCCCTGTAGGTCATGTTAGTTTAAAATCTCTGTTGGTTTTTGTACAGATTGTTTTATTTCAAAAAACAAGACTGACAAGTGACTAAACACTTCTCACTTCCTTTGAGAGCCAGCTCGAAGTGTATGGAAGCAGACATAAGCAACCTCCCTGTTGGTTTGGTCAACCTTAATTATCTCCCTTCACCCTCATTTCTTGCTGCCACTTGACTGTATCTGCTAAGCAGCAAGAGGAAATAGTATTGCTGCACTAGAGATTTAAACTGAAAAATACTGAAGGAGTCTGAAAAATGCACTCTAAAATTATAATTTTCTACTTAGCAGCTTGCAGGATTGAAAGCTGTTCACAGCCTTTAAAGGAAAAAAGTGTCCTTTATGGAATGATACTTCCATATCAAGAATAATTACAATTTTTTTTTTCTTGAAAATTGAGACTAAAAAGCTAGTAGTAGTCCTGGTTATGACTTTGTGCATACATGAGCATGTCAAAGTGCATCGTGTCATGACATACCATGGCATGGCATACCTGGTTGTGACCTTGTGCGTGCTTCACTTCTTAGTTATTTTTTTTCTCTCTCCTGTTCTCCTAAAATAGTAGTCTGAGCTTTGGAGCAAATCTAGTTAAACACCTGCAGTTATTTTCTTTCTCTTCCTGTGGTTTTATTTGCTTCAAGTAATTGTCAGAGCGTTGTTACCGCACTTCCTGTTTGAAGCCACAGTGAGCAGTATGCAGTCAAAGCATATAGAGGGCTCGCCCTTAATAGGAGCTCTATAGCTTGCTTTTTTAAAAACAGCATCAGCTTTTGAGCAATATAATTAATAAGCAGGTTTATTCTAAGTGACCCTCCACATCATGCAGCATATTCCTGTTTGGATCAACTAAGGTAAATAAATATTCTCTATCTTGCTTTTTGCCAGTAAAACATGAAGAGCTTGGAGGGGAAACTGATTTCTTTTTTTGCCCTTCCTCCTGTCCTGTTTATTTCCAACAGAAATGTTAATACTGCTTTAGTAAGAAAAACCTCTGATACTGTAAGAGAATATTCTCCACCCCTACTTTCCATTATTGCAGTGTTTGCACTTAACTACCTTAATAACTGGTGTTTAACAATAAGCTGTAGTTGTGGGTTCTGTATTAGATCAGCTACTGAAGAATAAGCTTTGAATTCTGAACCTTGGGTTTCACTTCAAATTTTAAACAAAGTACCTTTTTTAATATCTTAATTTCTTCATACTACTTAAAAATTCTATAAATGTTATGAAATTGAAGTTGTACATAAAGCCTTAAAATGTGTTAGTCTGTGTGTTCTTGCATTGTAAATTGTACACCTTAAATTAAGTCTCATTCAAAGTTCAGAAAGTTTAAATGGGCGACAGTAAATACCTGTTTTCACCATTCATTACTGACTTTCTGGTTCAAACAGCATAAGCACCTTGTCTTTTCAGCATAAGTGGCATGGTGTTCTGCTCTGAGCACCGTGAACTATGTAAAGAGCTAAAACAAAGAGTGATAGAACTGTTGTCTTGAACTCTGTTCTTCAGCCTCTGTTGTCATCTTCATCTGTAAAGTCTACACAGACAAATGCAGCAATACATGCAAACAGTGCCATATTAAAAACCTTGGTCCTACAAAGTAGAGAACTAGCTGTGAAGCATATGTTCTGGGATCCCATTAATTGCAGCTAAGTGCAGTTCCTGGCTTTGCAGGAATACGTTCTCAAGAGAGTCCTCCTGGGCTGTTGCTACATAATTACCTGACTGGTAGCTGTAGGTCAGTATGGTGCTTTCTTCTTTCTTTCTTTCTAACCAGTAATTTGGAAAAGAACAGCAGAATTTTCCTGCCTCAACTTGTTCTTTAAACAAATAATTAGCAGTGTAAGAGAAGTCGTAGTGTGTTGCTATTGACCTTGCAGTGCTGATATGCCTTTTGACTTCAGTTTAATTGCTTTTACTTTCCATTTTGGTGTGGCAGATTGGTACCTGATCTTTTATGTTAACTTGGCCGTGATAATCATTCGTTTAACAGAGTGGGGGTGTATAAAATTGCAGTGCTGCAACAAATAGTGTTAAGTTTTATTTGCTTTTTGAGGGGTGCAGTTACTGTCTTTTTTCTCCAGACTTACAGATAGGTTCTTCCAACATCTCTTTTTCTAATTAAAAGGCAAGAGATCGAAAAACTGCTTGGTACTGATTGTACACCCATGGAAACAAAGGCAAATGTGGTGTTATATAGGCTATAAAAGATAAAATACATTTTTAAGAATGATCATGTTATCAGGCTATTGTCATGATCTCTAGCTTCACTCTGTCATTCAGCAGCTTTTGATGTGTGGAGGGGAGTCAGTTGCAAAGACAACTCTCTTCTGGAGAGCACAAGTCCTATATGCTGAGAATGCCTGGGTGAAGGTCTTCTGCACCCTTGAGTATTTTGTAACCAGGAAGATTCTTCCAGGCTCACAAGCGTGTGCTCAGGTCCTTCAGGTTTTTTTCTCAGCGCTTCAGCTCAACACACTGCTTAATGCTGCAGTGAGCTGGAGGAGAGAATGCTAACTATCACTGAAGAGATGAGGAGATGGATCAGCAGAGGAGATTCCATGCCTTTTCCGTACAAGTCTTCTGTACACAGGTGTAACAGCAGGGTGGAAGTTAACCCTTTGTGAGAACAAGAATTTGTTATGTTAAATCTGGATTTTATCAAAAGGAGACTGTGGGGAAGCAATGATACAAGCGTCAGACTTTCAGGAGTTGCAAATCCAAATATTGGGTCGCTCATGCAGCAAGCTCAGCTCGCTGTGATGTGTCAGTTTACAGCTGTGGGAGGTTACAGTGCATCAGATTTCAAAATGTTCTAACTTTGCAAACTTGCTTTCTCAGTTTTTCTGAGCAGCTGGCACTGGGGAGGCACTGCTGTGTTTCAGAACAAGGTGGACCCTAACTTCTCAGAAGGAAACTCGCCAAATTTTAAGAAGAGACAAAATGTACAATTACTGGTCTAAAACTGTTAATTGTTAAGTGCTTAACAGCAATTAACCCCATTTTGGTTCCGCTTTTGCTGCATGTTGAATCAGCTTCAGAAAAGAATTGTGTAGCATGCAAATTCTGAGACTGCAGAGAACAGTATTTTCTTATCAAGCCTTTGTACATTAGTGCAGTTCTTGTTATTTAAAATTCATCAAATTTACAGTAACCAGGAGAATCGAGAAAATAATGTGAAGCTACCTAATTATAAAGTGAAAACTTCCTTACAAACTTTTATATTCATTCTTGGATTTCACACTGTTCATTGGTAACTTCGTTGCAGCTTCTTGACATGTGTATGGTGTTTAGATGATCCATCTTTGAGGTAGAAAAAAATCTTTTAAATAGTGAAAATAGTTATATTAGCACTGTACTAAGACCCTTTTTTGAAGTACTCAATAAAAGAAAGGTGTAGAAGGTTTTGGTTTTTTTTTTTTGGTTTTTTTTTTTTGGGTGGGGGTTGTTTTAGGTTTTGTTTTCTTACCCTCAAGGTGTTTTGTGTAATAGAATTGCTTTGCTTTTTATGGTGCTAGTGGTAGGAAAAGCTAGCAAAGCGGTTTTTTGCCCCTTCCTATTCTGGTCCTTGGACAAGAAATAGCAGGCACGGAAACTTAAACATTACCGGTAGCTTTGTCAAAGCTAGGAGAGGCAGGTACTTTTGCTGGGGTTTTGCTACTTAGATGATGTTACTGCAGTATACATTGATTTCTTGAAGTGCCTCTGTTAGTCTCTTAGAAGGTAAGAAGCGGGAAAACTTCCCAGAGGCTTAGAACTTAGTATGGGAAAGGTGCTACTGTGTGTGTATGTGTGCATTGTAGCCACAGTCCTGGAGTACACCTGGCTAGTAGTGGCTGCACAGTGCAGTAACTTGGCATGTGTGTAGTACGTGAGAGACCTACTTGTGTATGTGCTTGGCATGTAGAGAACTGTTAAAGGCAGTTGCTAGGTGGAATTGGTTCATCACAACTGTATATACATGCATATGTATCTGTAGTTTATGTATCCCATGGAGTCTCCAAACCACTTCATTCTATGAGGAATTTGATACAAATAATTATGCATAATTAAGCACATATTTCTATGAATAAAAATGCAGTTTTATATAGACATATTGAGGAGTATGCATGTAAAAAACTTCTGAATATTCATTATCTCACTTTCTCTGTAAGTAAAGTTTGAGAGATGCCAAGATAAATGACCAGGGTGAAATCTCACAGGAATTTTTATTGCACTCTTGCTGAAAGAAACTGGGCTGGAGATTAACCAATAAACATTATTTTAGCAAAGGAATGGTTGGAATCTGGAGCCTCAGTTGCTCCGCATGAGGAATTCTAGAGGTTTAAGGAAATGGTTTCAAACTCTACAAGTAGTTTCCTATTTTGAAGCCAACTTAACATGAAGCAGGAAGGTAAAGTGAGTGGAATGAAATTACCTTCAGTTGACCAAGTCCAGCCATTTTGCAAATTTTCCAAATGCAGAAATTCATTTATTTCATCAATGTTTAGAAAAGCATGCCTTTATTTGACGGCTGCGTGACAGGATTGAGTTATGTTTAAACCTCGCTCTGTGAATGGGCTGGTAACTTTTCCATTGAGAAATATTAAGTGTCAATAGGTAAAATTCCGTAAGAACTTTAAAGGGGTGTGTGGGCAATTGTCACTTTCTAAAATGACACTCGAAAGTTATATCAAACGGAGATGACCAGCAAGAGATTAGACACCAGTTCTTGATATCACTTCATCTAACCAAAGCTGGAATGTAAGGCTCATACGAATTTATGGTATACGCCATTTTTGGTATTCACTGTAAAAATAAGCACATGACCTGTTTGCTAGTGTCTCTTCAGTCTGTAGTTCAAGACACTGCTCAGAAATCACTAGGGTGGGTGGCTTAGAGCATGAGATTCTGTATGAACTTAGGTTTTGATGCAGTCTACTTCTCCTTTCAGGTTCACATAACGCTAAGGACCAAAGAAGTATACGAAACATTTCTGTGGTGCTGGGACCAACCTTCTGGAAGAAGACTCTAAAATAACTTTTTGCCTTGAAGTTCTTTGTCCTGGGACTGACTTGTCTTTGGAGAAGAGCTCAACAGATACAAGATTTTCACATTGGAACCATTATAAGTAAACCTATTTAAAAGACTCACTACCTGGAGACAGATTTACAGAGTCCTGCTTTTCATCTGTGTTCCCACTGCAGACTGTAAACAATGAGTGAGTTTTGGTTGTGCTTCAACTGCTGTATTGCGGAACAGCCTCAGCCTGTAAGTATGAATGTTGCCAATGCTTTTTTTTTTTTCTGTATAATTCACTACATTGTTCACACTTCCTATTTTTCTTGCAGTTTTTTAATTTACTGCTGTTTGGCCAAGCTCAATGAGACTTAAATAATTAACTGGCATCCTGGCTCTGTGGGCACAAAAGTTGTCTGTTCCAGACTGTTGTCACACAGATATTTTCCTGTCCTTGCAATCAAATCTATTTAAAGTCTTTGGAAAGAACCTTTATTTGTTCAAATTGAAAAGGAGGGTAAAGGAAGGGAATTAGTCTAAACTAATCTAAACTATCACTATAAAATAAGCAATTTTTGAGTGGATATATGTAAATGTCCTGGCTTCTGCACAGTTTAAGACCTGCCTTCAGATGTGGCTGGACAGTGATGAAGGAAGGGAACATTTCTATTAAAAAGTTCTGAGTGAAATCCAGTTTTTCTCCAATTTAATTTAATTAAGGATTTCAGCCTTAATTGTTAATTTTTAGATGAAACCTTAGGAAAGTGAAGCGTTGCACTCATACTGTAAATACTTTTTTTTTTCTTTAATAGAATTTGAAATGGTCATTGTGTGAGGAAGTACATAGCAAACAGTTGGATGGAAGAACATATAAAGCTTACTTCAGACAGAAAGTACAGTTTCATGTATTTGAAGTACCTTTAGAGCGTGTTCCTGAGGCTGATGGCATTTTGAGAAAGTCTGCCTGCATGAAGGTGGAATTAACCAGAAGTATGGTTATCACTGAGGAGAATCATTATATGGTGTGACATCATATCAAGCTAAATAAATGTATGGAAAGGACAGTCATCTTGCAAATATGTGGAAAAGAGCCCAGTTACTACTAAGGGTATGTCAAAGTCACAGTCACGAAGAGAATCAGGGAGTAAACAGAACAAACATTAGTATGTTCAGATGATAATGTTTGGCTTTAGGGAAGCTGCAGGATTAAAATAATAATAATCTGATACTAGGTTTTGTCATTGCACAAAGCCTGAATGCCTGACTGATCCTTGGGTGGCAAATACTAAAGTGTAACCATTGTAATTCTAACAAATGAATGCAAGTGTATCAAGTAGAGCTGTGGGAGATGAATTCTGAGATACCAACATGGGAAGCTGCAGTCCTCTCGTGTTGCTTGGATGCCGTGAAGTCCTTTAAAATGCTGGCGGTGTCCATATATAGCCAAAGTTACTGCCTTGTTTTTGGAATGTCTGTTTCAATTAAAAGTAAGTCATGACTGTTAAAAACCTTTGAGATGGAAAGTAGCATGTTTGTTTACAAGAATCCTGAGTCTCAATCTTACAAAATCTTGACTTATGTTTTAGTTATTGCCCCAAAAATGCAGTATGATAGTACAGCATGTGGGTCATAATTTACAGAAAGGGTAGAGAATGTACTTAAAATGTGGAGAAAAGGGAAATGAACCATTTTTTGTTGGACAGTTTCTGTGGACCTGATAGTGTGCATCTGCTTAGAAAAATAAAACCATCCTTATGTTTAAGATACATATAGCACATTGCTGAGCATTGACCTAGTTCCTGAAATCTGCCTTTCAAATGTTGTAGGAGCTTTGCTTGTTATGAAGTGCCAGAATTCTTCAGGACACATCTTAGATTAGAAAGTTGTTGGCTCTCCTTCATATGCTTGACAATAGGCACTTAATTGTCCTTCCCCTGCAATTACTCAGCTCATTTGCTGTGTTGTACAGCCATTGTTCAGCCATGCACTGTTGCTTTAAGCAAAATATTTAATCAGATACATATACATCTGAGTAAGTCCAGGAATGTTTTTTTCTCTCTGATATGTAGCAAAGCATGTACTGGCACTGTGTGCATTCAGTCTGTCAGTTCAGCCCAGGTTCTCAGGAGAAATGCCTCATCTGCCCACTTCCATCCCTTTCAGGTTCCTTCTTTCATTTTTACCTCCTGCATCTGAACTCACAGCCTAAGCGTCACCATCAGTTTCATGCTCAGCATGCTCCTTCTGTGGAAGGACTAATGTGGTCTTCTAGCAACACAAACTCTCTCCAGCCTCTCAGAATATAAGACCTTCAAAGCAGGAGGTTGTATTTTCCACTTGGGCTGATCAATGCTTAAAATGTTCCTTTTGTTTTTCAATTCCCATTCTCTGAAACTTTTTTTTTCTCATTATCAGGTGCTGATATCTGGGGACACCTTTCATGTCACAGATAGTGACACAAATTTTTATGAACTTTTTATTGGAAGAAGGGCAAAACTTTTAGTAGTTGCATGTTTCTGTGATATTTATAGCTTCCATTGAGCTAAGGAGGTCTCCTACTCTCTTGAAATCCAGGATGCAGGAACTGCCTCTGCTTTCTTATGGCAAATTCTAGCATATATGTGTTAAGAATCTTCAGTACCACATCTTTATTCTTTGCGCTATAATGCACTTAAAAAACGTGTATGCACTGAGTCCTTTCAGTTAGTTTAATAGAAGGCTGTTGTTTGGGATGTACACAAAGGTTATTGCCAATATTCTGTATACCTTCCAAACTTGCATACAGGTGTTTTCCAGTGCGTTTTCGTGGTCTTTTTAGATAAGATTTGCAAAATGTAAGGCAATAAGAACACATTACTTTCCTAATTTTTAGTGCCGTCACTTCCCTAATAGCATACCCCAGGGCAGAACAGTAACATTGTTGAAGTTAAATACTAATGCACTCTGAGGGGTCCTTAATTAAAAGACAGTATCCAAGTATTATGGTCATCTCTTGTTGAAATCTAGTACAGCACAGCTGTCTGTCTTTTGTCAGTGCTAAATTGATGCACCATGTTCCTGTTAAATAAAACACAGATGTCTTGGAAAGCCAAGACATCTCCTAATTTTACTTTGATTGCTAAATGTTTCACTGGGTGTTTCCAAGACTGCAGTATTCCTAGGAAGATCTTGGAAGGGGTGTGTTCGAACGTGAGTCTCTGCTTCACTCTACCAGGATGATAAATGAAGAAACTGAGTATGCAAAGAGCCAAAACTAAATAGTGATGCAGTTGAAGATGCATGGTGGCCTAGGTCTTGCTTCTTAATAGCCCAAGGTCTTTACCACTTTAGAATGCAAACAAAAGCCAAGGGAAGCTGTTCTCTTACCTCCTTCTGGTTTTTTCTTCTCAGGTTTGGATTGATAATATATTTTACCACAATGAAGACTGCAGGCAGTCAGCTGCTTACATACCTGGTTTTATTGTACCAGGCAAGTGATGCTAATCTCTTAATAGCTATGTTCAGATTTTCTTGGTTGTTTAAGTAGCCTGAATTCAATCTCATGATCTGACCCAAACCTTTTTTTATTTTGGGAAGAGTACCATTTTCTATGGTTGCACAAGGTTTCTTACACCTTTCACTGATACCCTGTATAGGTTCTGTTAGCTGATCTTGAATTTTCCAGTGACAAGATGAATATTTCTTACCATGTTTCCAATGTGCTATCATCCCATCCATTCCTATGTTTTGGTCAACTCTGCCAAATCCCCACCACCAGATGCATTGCTTCATAATGGAAGGTTAGAGAGCCTTTTATCTTGTGGATTTTCAGAGAAGATGCCTGTGTTGTGGGTTTTTTTTTCTTAGCCTGAGTTTGTTGCATGTGCTCGGAATCTGTTATTTTTCTCCACCTTTCTTTTTCATGTTCTCTGCATTTTAGCTTCTAAAGCTAATTTTTGGTCTGAGAAGCCTTTAGTCATGATCTGGTGCACTCTCACCTAGTTTGGCCACCGCCTGGTACAGCTGAGCTCTGCAGTTTACTTTGACCTTTTAGTAAAATGACTGCTCTGCTATAAAAGAACAAACTGTGCTCTCCATCTTGTTCCAAGCTTCCTTCTCTAGTTAATTAGTTTCTGATTTGTTGCTTATCTCTTGTTCAGATAACTTCCATTTTGCACTTTGTCTGAAGGCTGTTGCAATTTTGCTGTAAATGTTTAAAGTGGTATAGAAGGTGAAATTTCCTTCATCTGTTTTTTGTTGTGTAAAGGAGGATTGACCAATCTATATTTATAGTGGGAGACCCATCTTAAAATACAGGCAGAAGAAACCTTGTGCTTACTGCTGTATTTATCAACTGATCTGAATGCTAAATGACACAAAAGGCATAAATGGCCTTGATCCTGATTACTTAAGGAAATTAACCACATAGATATTGTCAGCTCTAGCTTTTTTTCTGGAGGAGTTGTAGATATATCTGAAGATACATTTACCACTGCAACTCTTAAAAACTTGAACACGATAATGAAGCATTCAGTATGCATAACAAATGCAGAATAAGCCACCCTCAGTAGGCATGCACAGTGAATCAGGAGTTTGCTACTGAAGAAGTCCTGGGCCAGGCTTCCCATTCCGTACAGCAGTGCTACGCAAGCGCAGCTTCTTGCTCAAAATGACGGAAACTCAGGTTTTCTTATTCATCAGCTGTGATCACCCTGCCACATTCAGTACATCTATGAAAGTCTCAAATGTAAAATGTGACAACTCTAGAGAGCCCTTGTATTTCTGAGTTGTCATTCTGAGTTACATATTGAGCTGCCAGTTAAGATGTTTCAAATTCCTTTTATTTCCTATTCAGTGCTGTTGTAGAAGAAGCCTGAGAGAACACCTTATCAAAGAGGGCAGAGTTAAATAAGCAGCAAAATGCTTGGCTTTTATTTCTTAAGCCTGATCTGTTTGTGCTGCTTTCAGCCTGAGAAAGCTGCTTTAGCTTTTTCTTTTGCCTCTGAATTAGCCCCACATGCCTTAAAATATCTGTTGTGTTTTTCAATTATTAAAATGGTTACACAGACAACAAAAAAGGCAGAATTTTGTGTTTTTATAAATACTTGAATGAAAATCAAGTGAATATTTCGTGACCCTTTATAATGGCTCTGAAATTTGTAGGAGCTCTTAGTTAGCTGTACTGATGCTATTTATTTAATGTAATTGTAGTTGATGGGATGGAAAATAGCTCTTGGTGGGGTGGGGTGTTGTTGATGAGCGTCTTGACATTATGAACATATTTGAGGAAGGATGTAATATGCTTTTAATATTTACAGGTTCTGCAGGGCTCAGCCTTCTTAAATATGGGGGGGAAGTAGACTGTACTCTTTGTTTATCTGGACACCAACGTTAGAGCCATTCTGTCGCTTGTTTCTTTTAAATCTCAAAAATTTTGAGTGGGAATACATCCTCAAAGGCAAAACTCAGTATGAGTTTGTGACAGAAGGAGCTGCCATTAGAAATGCTGATACTGCCCAGAAGAAGTTGATATTTTTGCAGCCATCCTTGGAGGCTGTGCTGAAGCATTTATTAAATTAACAAATCCAGTGCAATTTTTTCAGATGTTTTTTTCCTGTTCTGCTTTTCACATTGCAGCCAGGGGGGGTAGGCAAGCATGTGGGTTTAGGGACATTGCTACTTGCCAGCAGCTGGAGGCAGAGATAACCTGGACATGGTCTAAGAGATGTGCACTTTTACTGACTCCATATGGAAGTATACTTCGTGTTAGTGAACAGAGGAGTCAGTCATTGCCCTGAACGCGAGTGTTCAGCCTTTCAGCTCTAACTGATTTTGATATGAAAGAGAGTATTGAGAGCAGAAGCTTTCTCTGCTACTATCTTGCTGTATTTTTGTTGTAAGTTTTCTGTAAGGGATCTGAGATGTTCTGTTGCAGACAGTTCTTAAAACCAATACGCTGCTCACAAAATAACGCGGTTTTGGATGGCTGTTTTAAAGGTCTCTGCCTGCACTTTGATTTTTAATGCCAGCATTAGCATTTCACACTTACTGAAGTTTTTGCTTTTTCAGACTCCCCAGACTTTTGGTTCTACTGTTCCTGTGATGACTTTCTTATGCGCGAGACATGCATGATATCAAAGTTCCCATTGAGTTACATTATAGCTGTTCTTCATGTATTCTCAGAGATCCCCAAGTTAAAAGATGCCTATTAAGCCAGACTTTAGTATGTGATCACTTGCAATGATTTTCTCACTTTCATCTTCGGAGTGGCTTAGCTGATGGCTCTAGAATGCTTACTTAGGTAATTCTGAGTTAATATCCTGTCACAGAGAAAGGAGAGCAGAAGCATGGAGGATGGGCAGAAAAGCTGAAGCTGTAAACTGATTTAGGGAAGTATTGCCTCTCTAAACCCATCAGTTTTACTTTTGTTTTTCAAACAGTTTTAGCGGGTTTTATCGCTACTTGGGTATACCCTCAAGAGAGCTGTAGTCTGCTATAGCTGAGGAAAGATACGATCTCTCTTTGTGTTTTCTCCCTCAAATAAGTGCATGACACTGAGTGATTTGTTGACACGTCATGCTCTGGGAGTGACCTGACTTCAAAAGGGAGAGGTTCACATGGGATTTTTTTTTAGTAGTTTTAAGTTACATTATCTCGCTTCTTGCAATCATTAAATTCAGTTCATTCAGTCTCAGAAAATAGTGTCAATTTATAACATGCTCTGTTCAGCAGGCACGAGGTCTTCATAATTGTTTCTCTTGTTGTGGTACACTGTTCTTCAGTGTGAATGTAACTACCCTTTTTGTTCTGCTTGATGATTTATCATGAAAGACTACGTGGTTCATAGTTTGTATGTTTTGTTACTGGGATGCTCCCAAACAGAATATTTTAATTTTGTTTCATCTTTGGCACACCTGCATTATGGTTTAGGTGTTTCTAACCCGCAAAAGATGGTTTCAAGTTTGTGTGTGGCTGCCTTATCTGTGGAGATGGAGAAATAATCTCCAGATTATCAAAACCTGGTTAAAAAAAAAAAAAAAAAAAATTAGAACCAAATTGTGATTTTTCTTCTAAGTTTAGCCAGACTATCACTTTTTTTGCTAGCATTGCATGGCTTTTCATGTGCTACTGCTGTAGTAATAGGTGGTATTAGCCAGCTTGATCTCCCCACTTTTGAAACAGAGGCCCAGAGCTCATCTCATTGCAGTGCATAGCAGGAAATACTGCTGTTGATTGGAGGATGCCTTCCAAGAAATTGTGACCTTTTAAATTCTTGTACTTAAAAGTCAAAAGCATTTCTGATAGGTAGTGACTGATGACAGCTGAGTGCAGATGGACTCTCTGGAAATCTGTGTCAGTCTCTTATTCTAGCCTCAGATTGCTTTAAGCACAGGTTAAATTCTTGCCTCTAAAGTTATGCATTAATTTCGAGTTCAGTTTTCTTGCAGCTCAGGCCTGATTCATTTAGGAGGTCAACATTGCTGTCATTGTTTTACAGCTGGAAGATGTTAGGCAGATTACTTCAGGAGCTGTGTGGTAGTCCATCAGTGGCTTCAGAGCCTCTGACCTTAAATGACAAAAAAACAGAGAAATAGTTTCGGTATATAGGATGATGTGGTAGGTAGAGAAAAATGTATAGCTTTCGGATAAAATGGAGGAGAAGACTTCAACAGGATTGGTGAATAGATGATAATTGGGGATTATGCCAGAATGGTAGAATTTGAGGTAATGGCACATTAGGGTTTTCTAAAACAATTACATAAACTATAGTTATTAATCTTTACCTCATTATGTGTATTTGCCTAAAACTTGCCTTTTGGGTTGCTATATCAGTTTTGTGAACTGAAAACCTGCTGCTTTCAGGAATTAAATTATCTGAAGAAAGCATAATTGGCTCTGTTCAACTGGAAACTAAAGTCATATGTTATGGGAGTGTAGTATTTATAAAAGAAAATTACTTTTATGACTCATTAAGTTCCCCTAAACATAGGGGGCTTTCAAGCCAAATCCACTTGGCATAGATTTCTTGAAAGATTTTAGTAAAATTAATACAGGACAACATATTACTTAACTTTCTCTAGAACAAATATTAATTTAAATACAATTTGCTGTCCCCCAGTTAGATTTAATTTCTACACTCTAGGATGATAGTTAAATTGTAGATTACTGTTAAAATGGGGCAATAAAACCTGTTAGGCATTTCTGAGCTAGGATATGCAAACACACACACATTTACAAGTGTGTGCATGTGTGTGACATACTGGATTGCTTGTATCTGTGGTAGCAGCTTGGCATTGCTGAACTTGTAAAGAGAAGAAGAAATGCCAACACAAGAATAGGCATGCTGATCAACAGAATAGCAGGCAGAGGAGCCTACGGCCTTTTATTTTCCGTGGAAAAATATCAAATGCATATTTTCTTTTTTTAACATCAGAATTAAGCTTTGAAAATTAAATGCTTCTTCAATTTGTAATGCAAAAAAAGGACAATTTATGGGAGGAAAGAAAATAAATGCAATGTCTGTACTTCAGAGAATAAAAATATAGGACTGATATGAAAGTGATGAAACTATTTTATTGCTTTTTAAAAGTATTTTAAAATCTATCAAAAATTTTTAAGTCTGTTGTTCTGTGTGGATGTTATCTTCTCTGTAAGCTAACCATGAAGACAGTGCAAGTCTGTAAAACACTATGCAACCAATGCTAGGCTGCTACCAGTAGTGAGTATGAAGGAGAAGTGATTAAAGTGGCCATAGTGAAAGCAGTGTGGATTAAACTGGCTGCTGGAAGACTGGAAAAGATATCATCAAAGACTTTATGTATGGCCCTACCTCTATAGAACTAAAACATGCACACATATCTCAGGTCAGTGAGATTCAGCTGTGCTTTATAATTCAGGAGTAAAATGTCAGCATTTCCATTCAGAGAGTAATGCTCCATCACAGAGAAGATAGTCAAGAGGATCTGTATACATTTTAATGCTTACACATCTTAATTAAAATCTGTCAAGAAACTGACTGATGTGTGAAGACTGATGTGTTAGTGGATTTGACAGTTGAAGAGCTACAGGTTCTTAACTTTAAGATATGGGTTTTTCTGCAGGGTGCAACGCTTAGAGTTTTTCTGCATAGCAAAGGTATACAAACTGTAGTCCCTGGTTTCTCTGATTTGTGAGGTATGTTTTAGGTGGTGGGTTGGATTTTGTTGTTTTCTTTATTTTGTGTGTGTGCGTGTAGGGAATAATGTGCTGAATTGCAGCAAAAAACAAATGCCAGAGTATTTTTCTCTGTGCTTGACTGCTAACTATCCTAACATTTTCTGAGGAGAGGCACTACAAACTAGTGAAAAATACAAAACTTTTGGTTGTTATAGTAGAAGGATTTCTAGGGCATGTGTATAAGCACCATGATTAATTATTTTGAAGGCAGCATGACTTTAAGTTAAGGCAAAAATCCACCTAGATTTTTAAAGGGATGCTGGTGACTATGGATTGCATAGTTACGTCTAAAAAGACATGGGGTGTTTATTGTAAACATCTTTTTCCATATTTAGGAAGATTATAGTAGAAAAGGAGTTTCTGAATTGCACAACACTCATGAAGTAACTTCATTGTACCATCTGCAATAATACTTTATAAATGTGGGGCATCTTATTCATCCTTTGAAGACCGCAAAATCAGACTCCTTGTATGCTGCAGGTAGCATGCTTTATGTCACCAAAATTTCATTCTTTGGTATCTTTTGTCTCTTGCTCACTCTATTCTGAGCTTGGCACCAGTGTAAACACTAATTTCTGTTTAGTCAGAGTGGACAGAAGCTCTTACATCATTCTGATCTGTCTTTATATAATAGAAAAAGTATTTTTTCAGATCAGGTACTCTACACAGTCTTACATTACGTAATAACTTTAGTGCTCAGAATTGGTCAGCTTACATTATTGCTCAGTGAAAAGGAAAGAATGAGAGGATTTTTTGGAGGGGGTTATATCCTTGTATTTTTAACCTAAAAACAAGAGGGATTTTTTTCCCTTTGAAGGATGCTCTGAAATGCACCTTGAAAGCCTGTTTTACATTATAGTTGTTTGTTGGTCAATAAAATGTACATCAAGCAATCAGCTCTTACGAGAAAACACTTTTGAAAATAAACAAAATTTACAGTTGCCAGCTATGCAAACTCGGTCTGTTATCTAGAGTCAAGCTGAACCTTTTTCCCACACTGGTATAGTAAGTTACCTGCAAGTAAGTCCTTTGCTTCAGCCCCCTGGAATTTGATCATGCCCAAGGAGGAATAGAATTCAGCTTAGACTCCTAGCATTATTGCCTCTGCAGGGGTGAACTTCGCTGACAACTTATTTTTTATGACCTATCATAGCAGACACTTGCAATGTGTGAAACAAGAAATGCTGAGGGATGGCTCGTACTGTTCCCCAGATAAATAACCACACCTGTCTCAGATTGTGTTTTATGCAAGTTGTCTTGTTTTAGTTTCTTAATCAGGAATGAACTGTAACTATGGAATCTTACAACACAGAAAAGCAGTCTGAAAATGGAGCCTGCAGGGAAACAACTCGGAAGGACAGAAAGGTTTGAGTCTTAATTTTTGACTTGGCGATCCCAAAGACAGAATGTGAAGTGTCTTTGATAAATGCATGCATCTTTCCGCTTTCTGACTTTTTTAGCTGTGCAGCTGGAAAACAAAACCCCTTTGTTCTGTTCTTAGTGGAAAAACTTATGTTAGCCCTTGAGTTTTAAAGAATATTAGATTTTTAAAATGTACTTAAAATGTATTTGCATTTTCAGTGTAATATGATAAAATTAACACTTCAAAGCTTAAGATACTATATTTAAGATTGTCTAGAATGATGGAGAGAACTGGGGTCACTTCTGAAGCTGTTTGGCTTTGCATAAAAGCAGCTGGAGCGTAAACCAAGTATACATTGTTTTTAAGATGAACTTTTTAAGCTTCTGAAGAGCCACAGCAATTCCCTTTTTTTCAGGAGGGGCTTAAACATAGCTGTTACAAATAATTTAAGAAAAAGGAAGGTGAGGGAATAGCCAGAAGCTTAAAGTGGCAGGATTTCTAGATAGTACTTTATTTTCTTGTAACTCTACAGCCTTTGGGATTCTTTATTGAGGTAACTTGTAAATCAGTTGGTTTTTCCAGGAGAAAACAGCAGCATATCAGTGAAATTCCTGCCTGGATGGCTGTCAACTGACAAAGTTGACTAATACCTTTAGGGGACCAGGACAGAGGTTACAGTAAAGAAGAGTGAGAGCTGGGGCAGGGAGGACTCCTGAGAAGTGAGTATGTGGTGGGCTGTAAATGCCAAGTCCCCTGGAAGAATGAAATTTCTCTGGCTGTCCATGCCTGCACACATGTTCATTTTACCAGGTAGTGAATAAAGAGATATGGAGCAAACACCAGAGGGACAGCAAGACTACCACAGCCTTCTTAATTTCAAAAACCTGCAGGATCTGAGAGAGCAACATGGTGCTCATTGTTGCAATGCCAAAGCTTCCCCTGTTTTACTGAATATTAAAGAACCATGTTTCCTATTCTTCCTGTCTTAAGAAGCTTGTGAATATGCGCTTTTTTTGGCAAGACCCCTAGATCTGGCACACTGGGAAAGCCACCATATTTCCAGGATTTCTCCAGTGTATCCAACTTCAGAGTTGACGATATGAGACTGAAGGAATAGTGACAAAGAGGTGTGCAAGTAGTAGACACAACAATAGAAATTCTGCTTTCACACTAATAAATTTATCACAGATAAGTTAGTGCAGAAGACCTGCAAGACAAGGAATGATAGGCTTGGCACAGAAATGGATTAGGAAGTAGAAAGTTTTTTTCTGAACACTTTGACCAGCCAGCATTTCTTCCAAAATGATTGTGTGCTATGGTGTTCATTGTACTTGTTAGTCTGGCAGTAAATTCTGAATAATGAATGTACCTGAGACTGTCTTCAGCAGAATTTTTGCGTTGTCTTAGTACAGTTGGTGGAAAAAGCAAGGAGCTATTGCTACTGCTCCTGAATACTTCTTTTCAATGGGGCTGCATTTACAAAAGTAGAATTTGACAAATAAATTAGGAGTTTGGGGCACTTTCTGACTTGATGAAATTTAAATAGTTAATGATTGTTTGCACTCAAAACCTGAGGAATTGTGCATGCCTCGGCTAGACTATGCAAAATTGCCCGTACATGCTTGGTCCTGGTGTTTTCCTTTTGATAGCAGGTTGGGCAAGGCAGCAAGGATTCCTTTGTTTTGCTAGGGAAAGCAGAACACTCCTTGAAAGAACATTCAGAAGAACATTCCTTGTTGAACTGAAATAGGTAGGAACACAGTACTGGACTAGAAGTTTTCCCTTTTTTCTTTGTCTTTCAAGTCTATGGATATGCAATGCCACATCATGTTGTTCTTCCTTTGCCCTCACGGTTCTGTTAGGATTTGTTAAGTAGCTCCTGAATAACTGCACTCTGGGCACAGGCTTCTGTGTGGCTGCTCTGTCAGATACTATTCTGAATATGTCAAAAGCTGAGCAGAAAGCTAATTTAAGTCAAAGCACAGCTGTTGATTTGAACATTTCCTAAGAGTTTTTGGTAGAGTACTCTTCCAGAGAAGCTTCTAGCTATGCTATGTGTGGGCTTGGCATCTTGGCATCCCTAAAATATCTACTTCCCCATCTGTTGCTAAATTGTCTTGGATGATTGTTGTATTGTTTTTTGGTTGTTTTTTAATTTTACGTATAATGCCATCGTCTCCATGTCCACTAGTGGGATCACCTTTCAAATGCATGATTTTTTCACAGTATGGGGAAAATATGGGAGGGTGTTCCTGCTTCCCTTTTGCAGGTTGACACTCCTTCTTGCTTTAAATTTCAACAACAAGCAAAGAGAGGCTACATCATACATATTTCAGTATGCCCTTGTTCTAGTGGCTTACTTAAAATTAACCAGGTGGCCTACAGGTGGCTTACTTAAAATTAATCAGTTTTTCCAACAGTCAAATTTAGGAGCTTCTCCTAAGTCCTCATAGGAGCAAGCAAGGAAAACCCAAAGTTGATTAGTTTACAAAGGTGACAGCGTCGCAAGTAAATGCCAAAGAGAAGATTGCCAGAAATGTCAGCAGTCAGGAGTGTGTCTCATGGATCTGACACGCATTAAATATAATAGGAAGAATACTTCCTTTAAAAAAGGAAGGAAAAGTAAGTATCTTTGGATGCTGGAAGAGGACTCTTCATCAGAGGCTGTAGCGCTAGGACAAGGAATTTAAACTTAAACAGTGGAAGTTCAGGTTAGATGTAAAGAAGAAGTTATTTACTGTGAGGGTAGTGAGGCACTGGAATGGGTTCCCCAAGGAAGTGGTAAATGCTTCATCCCTGGCAGTGTGCAAGGACAAGTTGGACAGAGCCTTGGGTGACATGATCTAATGTGAGCTGTCCCTGCCCATGGCAAGGGGGTTGGAATTAGAGGATCTTAAGGTCCTTTGCAGCCATTCTGTGATTTAGATCAAGTTAGTTTTGATAAAACTTCCCTGTGAAGTTAGTACTAGAAAAGCAGGTAAATACTTACATACTTCATATGCAGATGCATATAAACAAACGATAAGCTGCTGCTATTTGGGCAAACTAATGTTAAGCTTCTAAGATGACATCCACACAGGTATTTAAAAGCTGATGAGTTCACTGTGTCTATGCTGACTCTTGAGAATATTAAATGCTGTGCTTTATTTTCACCTGTCACATAAGTACTAGAGCTTACACTTTTTAATTCTATTAGGAAAAAATATCAGTGCCATAGCTCCTGAGGATCCATCTGCTCCCAGTGGGGGTATTACTATGAGTTGCATGTGAAGATTTTCTGAAAGTACCAGAAAAAAAATGCTCTGATTTGTTGTCACAGTTGAAGGTGAATCACAATGTGCAGTACCAGACTGCTGCTTGCAAACACATTTGGCAGTGCATTTATAGCTATTAAGAGCACTGGGTGTTTTAACTAGCCAGTCTAGAGAAAGTGATGGCCTTCATTAAGAGATTTTTTTTGTATGGCAGTTGTGACTGAGGATCCTGTATCTGGCAGTGGCAATTACTGGGAGGTAATAGTTCATTTTTTGTTCCTGTATTTTTCTGTGATAGTTCGATATGTGCATATATCCAGAGTGTGGGAGTACAGAAGTCTTGTATGTTATGTATCTAATGCAACATATATGCTTCCATATAGGTTTAAATGTGAGCAGATGCCTACATTATTTTAGCCAGCCTAGCTCTAGAAAGTGTTAGTATAGAGTCTGTGAGCACAAAATATCATTCCTTAATGAGGTAATTTCAGTATGCAGTGTACTTAAGGGTACCCGAAGCTTTGCTTGTGTTGTAGCTGAGAAGGGGAATGACGTTCATTTGGCTGAGCAGGAGGGGCTACATGTTGTAATCTGGACACGTGTTCTTGAAAGAACTACAGCTCTTGTCATGACAGATGACCTTACAAGTATTTCCTGTGTTCTTTCTGGAAAAGGTCAGCATGATGCAGTTTGCAGTGTTTTGTTATCTGCTTTTATTAAGAAGCTAATAGAAATTTCCAGAAAGTTTATGTTGTGGTAGTGTATGAAACGTTTGATCTGTGTCTTTCAACATGAGAATATACATCTGTGTAATAGTGAAGTCAGTTCCAGCCCCACTCTACATTCTCCTTTTTCAACAGCTGAAGTTAGAGACTTGAAAAATCATCTAGCTGACAAAAGACTTGTGGATGTTGTCTAGTGCAATCCCTCTATTCAGACTACAGTCAAGCAGACCAGCTTTCCCAGGGACATGTCTAGTTTTGTTCTGGAAATCTCCAAGGATGGTATCCAGATTTATTAGGTTCTTGATCCAGTGTTTGACCACCTACATCACAATTTATTTATTTTTCTTCTTTTAATTGGTATTTTCTGTCATGCAACTTCTGCTTGTAGTTCTTCATATTATCACTGTGCCACCTCCAAGTCTCCCTCTCTTCTGTACCATCCTGTCAGGCAGTGAAAGACTCTAAAGACCACAGGCAGGTATCTCTTCTAAAGGATGAGCAAACCCACTCTTTCAGTCCTCTCGTGAGACCTTGCCTGCAGTACTGTATTCCGCTGTGGCACCCCTTACATGAGAAGGACCTGCTCAAGTATGTTCAGAGGCCACAAGGATGATCAGAGGGCTGGAGCACCTCTCCTATGAAGAGAGGCTGAGAGAGTTGAGCTTGTTCAGCCTGGAGAAAAGAAATCTCAGCGGAAACCTTAGAGCAGTCATCCAGTACCTGAAACAGGTCTGCAAGAAAGCCGGAGAGGGGCTTTTCACAGGGGCATGAAGTAGCAAGAGAAAGGGGAATGGCTTTAAGCTGACAGACGGAAAATTTATATTTGACATTAGGAAAAAATTCTTCCTGTGAAGGGTGGTGGGGCCCTGGCACAGATTGCCCAGAAAAGCTGTGTCTGCCCCATCCCTAGCGGTGTTCAAGGCCAGGTTGGACGGGGCTTGGAGCAGCCTGGTCTACTGTGAGGTGTCCCTACCCATGGCAGGGGGATTGGAACTAAATGATCTTTACAGCTCCTTCCAACCCTAACCATTCTATGATTACATACAGTGTGCACAAGTTTTCCCGCTTACCTGTGTCACAGCTCTGTATTCAATCCAAAAGGTGCAGTGATGAAGTTTGTTTCCAGCTTTGTGGGTTGGTAATAAGTATTTGTTCCAAACAGCAGCTTACATGTTAGAATTTACACAGCTTGGCAACTGTAAGAAAAATGTGTATGTTAAATGCTAAGTTCTGATTTTTGCTGAGACAGCACAAGCCAGTATCACAGCCTTGTTCATCGTGTCCTGCTGTTCTTGTTATTGATAAATTATCTTTTACTCTATAATCAGATGCATAGTCCATCTAAAGACATTAAAAAAGTTGCTGTAGGAGAAAACTGGTATTACTATACTAGATAACTGCTGCTTGGTTTTCTTTCTGTTGTTAGAGGCATTAATCACCAGAAGTAGTGAAAATAATTTTACTTGAAACAGAAGTTAATTCATGGTATAATATGACAGCCAAGCTACGAGTTATAAATGTCATTTAAAATTGTCTTAATGTGTATTTTGAAAGGGACAGTACTTACTGCCTGTACTAAGGAGTGGAGTCTGATTTACTATGTGACTTAAGTTTGTTTTAAGCATCTGGAATGGAAGGAGTTCCCTTTAATGTGTGAGCTAAACACATTTCTTTGAAAGATCTATTGTCTTTCCTAGTCATTTGACCTCATCTGGCAAATTTTCCTGTTTATTTAGAAAACATAGGATACGATTGCCAGTTTTATCATGTGATGACTAACACCATCATAATATAATGGAATATTGTGTAAACACATCAAAAAGTGGCCGCTTCAAAAGATTCAAGAAGGTGCTGAGTTTGCTAAAAGCAAAAGCTGTTTGAGATAACAATATGCAATACAGTTTGAGGTATTAATTTACAAAATAGGTTAATTTTATGTGAAGTTAAAATCAGGCTGGAAGATTTTATGAAGTCAGTTTCTCTGCCATTTTCGATTCTTTTCCCTCTTGTCTTTTTTATAATTGTGAACGGAACTGCTAGTTCCTTTGCTTGGGAGTTCAGGAAGTGACAGATTTGCTGTTATTTTTTTGCTGCTTGAGTCAGTAAATGCCAAGTGAATTTGCTTAAAGACCAAATCTAGTGTACATTTAATAATCAATTTATTAGATGCTAAATATAACAGCTAACGTTATTATTAAACTTACCTCTTTTCAGTCCTTTGTCTCAGTTTCCTAATTCTTTCTCCTTTAACTGGAGAAGTCAGGTAGCATCCTGGATTTTTAAAAAACTTGATAAAAGCAGGCTGTGCTGGAGACCTGCTAGTCATCTCTGTTGTTTAAGAGCTGGCGTGAAAACCTGTGCTGATTTTCCTCCTGCTTTGGTTCTGATGAAGCCATAATTTTTAAGAGCCATTAACAATCAAGACTCTTCAAGCAATCTGCTAGAAACTGACCATTTAAGGGACTGAGAAAAGCATGTTAGTAATGGTAGCAGCTTTGCTGTTTCTAGTTGATGAGGATCTCACAGCTCGTCAGAACACTCTGCTCACCACCACATTACTGCCTTAGAATAAATCTGCCACTGAACTATGGTGATTTGAAGGGAGTGGCTAGCATTTTAATTTATCTTGCATATTATCTTAGTTGTGTTTCTCAGTGTTTCTTCTGTATGGTAGATCTCTTGACATAAGACATTTGAAAAGTAAAGGTCTAGTTCTTCATCCTTGCTTCTCCAGTCAGCATTAATTTATGGTTCAAAAATTAAATGTTAAAACTAAACATCTGTTAGTGCCTGACTGGAATTTTAACATTGGTGTGGATAGTATCTCTTTAATTTCATCAACTTTTGCATAGTTCTTGCAGATGTATAAATGTTGGAATTGGCAGTGTAAGCTCACGGACCTAAAACAGGGTGGGGGGGAAAGAAAAAGTACCTCAGTATTCATGGAAATGTTTAGGAGTTGTGCTGTGCAGCCTTTTCTTCAAAAATACAATACTGGCTATATGATGATCCCATACATCCGGCCATTGGTTTCACAGTACTAATTTGCTACATAATGGTCCAGTTGTTAGAGATGGGAGTATATTAGCATTCCAGCTTTATAAATGTATGTGCATGTTGTTGGCTTTAACATGAATCTCTGAGTTCCTAATTAGGAGGGATTGTTTGGAGAAATGCATCTTAAACACCCAAAACCAGATAGAATGGATACCCTTGTCCCTGCAGCTCCTTTATGTAGGGTTTGATGGAATACACTCTGTAAGACCTTTTTAGGTAGTTTTGATGGGTCAATATTGAGAAGCCAGACACGTGACTCAGACCACAACGTATCTTGAAAACCAGACATCCTGTGTGTATCAGTCTATTTTGAGAGCACTTCAGCATGTATGTGGGAGGACAGAAAGCCACTTCTACAGGGTGATGTGATACTTCCTATTCTAAGCAAGTACCTAGGTCTTCCTCTGCGTTAGCATATAGAGGATCAGTTGAGTGGCACAGCATTGGAACTTCTTTGCTGCTGGTGCTCTTTTCAAAGCAGATAACAAAAAGCAGGAGAGATCAAAGAAGGAAAAGTCAAGGGTATTTTTTCTCTCTTTCAGTTTTTCCTGTAACCATCGGAATCCCGTATCTTTAAAATATTTGACTATCTTGTCTTTGGTTAAATCCTTTCCTTAGATTTGTATCTTTGTTTTATCTTTGGCTTGTACTGCTTTTGAAATTGTAGATGAGTTCCTGAAAACAAAGCAAGCAAACAGCTCTATTTCAAGAGAGAGCTCTATCACTGAAAAGTTTAATAAATCACTTTGTTCTTAGGGAAAAGTTATGAAGCACCTATCTTGGTGCTGAAGATCCCAGAGAGTAAATTAGCAGATTAAGAGCTTGGTTTTTGCATTGTGTTAGTCTGAAATTAGCAATAAATTAATAGTAAGTTCACAAAGAAAGGGTTGTTGTTTGTGGGTTGTTTGTGAAGGAAGGTTAAACAAGTAGCTGTAAGCTGCTATATAAAACTGATAATACCTATTAAAAAGGAAAATCATATATCATAAATCATATATCTGCTTATCACTGACTTGGAAAGAAGTTCACTCAGCATTGCATTTGTCCTGTCTACCTTAAAAACAGCAGTTGCGGTGGCTGTACTGGGATTTCTTCTGCTGTGGGAGAGGTGGGGATTAGGGTTGTTTATGCTAACTTTAGATCCCTTAGTGAGGCAAAGGATTAGATGATGTGGTTAAAAGTAATTATACTTCATTATGTTCAAATTATCCTGCTGTTACTTAAAAATCAAGCTTGCAAACAGCTATTGTAGAGTGAATTGCTTCTTACTGTATATGATGCCATTTCAGTGACAGAGATAGCAGCAACTGAGCAGTCTGAAAAACTGACCCCATGTTGTGGAGACAAGTTTAAAAGATGTGTAGCTTTCTGAATTCAGTTATTTTTCTGCTTTGAAAAGAGCAGCATTTTCGGAGGTAATAAATGTAACTGGTCATTCTCTAAACACAGAAATCAATTTTGCAGAGCAGCTCTTTATTACGTCCAGATGGATGATTCACTTCTCTGTTCACTGGGGGGAGTTTCCCAGTAGAGGGAGTAAATTTGTTAAGTCTTGACCTGGCTTCAGAGAAGAATTAAATGCTCTTTTCTTATGCCAAGAGAGATAAGCCTGTTTTATTACAGTAATCATTTAAGAAAAGGGAAAAACTATTCTTTTGCTTATCAAGGTTACTGAGCCTGCAAGCTGGCAGTAAGCATTGCTGACTTGAAGGCAATCCTGGCAGGTGAAGGGGACCCAGTGAAGCCTCAAATGCTGCTGCAGTAGCCCACTCTAATGTGGAATATTACGACTTGATTTACACAATCCTCAGCCTTCTTAAAGAATAAACTGGAAAATGAATCTCTGGAAGTTGATGCTTTTGATGTGCATCAGATGAGGTGCTAAAGCATGGTGTTTTGTTTAGGTTTTCCTTAATTATGTTTCAAGGCTTTTTTTGAAGTTGAATACAGGAGAAATTTCTCATCATTTTATTCAGAAAGGGAGGCTATAACGAACAGGGATTATTACTTAATAAATGTCATTTCTTAAATTTTTTTTCTGCATGTCAGTCTTTGTGGCAAACTTACAGATTTTATATTGAAATAACAGCGAAACCAAAATAACATGTAATGAAAAATAGTAGAGTGTCTTGCAGAATAAGGAGAAATTTGACAAAATTGGACCAAAGTTCCTCTTCTCTACAGGTAGTTACAGCAAAAGACACAAAGATACCAGAAAAAGGAAGGTACATCACTTGCCACTTTATGTGTGGGTCATTTCATATTGATCTGTTTGGAAATATGTTGCACAAGATGAGAATAGATAGATCAGTATGGTGTTTCCTTTCTAATTTAGTTTACTATGCCCTGCATTTTTTGGATCACAGGCAACTGAAGTGGCAGAGTAATGCCTTGAAATGCAATATATGATATATTAATATTTATGTAATACATTGTCCTGGGTTCAGCAGTAGCAGTCATTTTTCTCCTTCTTAGCAGTTGGTGCAGCACTGTGTTTTTAACTTGTGGCCTGAGAACAGCGCTGATAACACCAATGTTTTAGTTACTGCTTAG